>OZ012738.1:360199630-360272130 GCA_963859935.3 Lathyrus sativus
TCCACTCGATCGAAGAACGGAAGCAGCCTCCTGGCATAATTCATGTACGGCACTAAGTTCGCTTGACGAGTTTCCCACTCCCCTTTAATCTGATTGATTACAAGCGCTGAGTCACCATATATGTCTAGATTCTTGATTCTCAAATCAATTGCCTCTTCTAGACCCATAATACATGCTTCATACTCGGCTTCATTGTTGGTAACTGGAAACGTCAGTCTCGCAGTAAACGGGATGTGGGATCCGTGAGGAGTCGTGATGATAGCCCCGATACCACTTCCATAGGAATTAACCGCTCCGTCGAATATCAACTTCCACTGAGACTTCCTATCTGGCCCCTCATCGGGCAATGGCTCATCGCAATCCTTCGCTTTGAGAAACATAATATCCTCGTCAGGGAATTCGAACTTCATCGGCTGATAGTCGTCGATTGGCTGTTCGGCAAGGTAATCAGACAATACGCTTCCCTTAATGGCTTTCTGAGAGACGTACTGAATATCGTATTCCGTTAACACCATTTGCCATCTGGCAATCCTGCCTGAAAGAGCCTGCTTTTCGAAGACGTACTTGATCGGATCCATCTTCGAAATTAGCATAGTGGTGTGGTTGAGCATATACTGTCGTAGACGTTTGGCGGCCCAAGCTAATGCACAACACGTCTTCTCCAGCATCGAGTATCGAGATTCACACTCAGTGAACTTTTTACTCAAATAATAAATGGCATGCTCTTTTCTGCCCGTCTCGTCGTGCTGACCGAGAACACACCCCATACTATTCTCCAGAACCGTCAGGTACATGATCAATGGCCGTCCAGCCACTGGGGGTATCAAGATTGGAGGTTCTTGAAGATACTGCTTTATTTTGTCGAATGCCTTCTGGCAATCCTCATTCCAAGTAATCGCCTGATTTTTCTTTAAAAGCTTGAACATTGGTTCACAAGTGGCTGTGAGCTGAGAGATAAACCTTGCAATGTAGTTTATCCGGCCCAAGAAACCACGAACTTCTTTTTCTGTTTTCGGCGCTGGCATTTCCTGGATAGCCTTTATTTTCGCAGGATCAACTTCAATCCCTCGTTCACTAACGATAAACCCCAATAGCTTTCCGGACCATACTCCGAAAGTGCACTTGTTAGGATTCAGCCTCAGCCTGAACTTCCTAAGCCTCTCAAACAGCTTCAACAAATTGACCAGATGCTCTTCCTCCGTTTGGGACTTTGCAATCATGTCATCAACATAGACCTCGATCTCATGATGAATCATATCATGAAACAAAGTTACCATTGCTCGCTGGTAAGTGGCCCCTGCGTTCTTCAGACCGAAGGGCATTACCTTATAGCAGAATGTTCCCCAGGGGGTAATAAACGTCGTTTTCTCCATGTCCTCTGGTGCCATCTTAATCTGATTGTAACCGGAGAAGCCATCCATGAACGAAAACACGGAAAACTGGGCTGTGTTGTCGACCAACACATCGATATGAGGCAACGGGAAATCATCCTTAGGGCTCGCCCTGTTCAAATCCCGATAATCGACGCACATGCGTACCTTACCATCCTTCTTCGGTACAGGCACTATGTTGGCGACCCACGGAGGGTAAGTGGTAACGGCTAGAAATCCTGCGTCCAACTGCTTCTGGACCTCTTCTTTGATTTTTACAGCCATATCTGGTCTCGTCCTCCTAAGCTTCTGCTTGACTGGAGGGCAATCTTCTCGCAACGGCAAGCGATGAACCACGATATCAGTGTCAAGTCCGGGCATATCCTCATATGACCAAGCAAAGACGTCACTATACTCTCGAAGCATCTCGACCAGTCTATGCTTGACATCACTCTGCAGCACAGCCCCTACTCTGACATTTCTGACGAGCTCCTCAGAACCCAGATTTACAATCTCAATATCCTCCTCCTGAGGCAGAATAACCTTCTCCTCTTGTCTCAACAAGCGGGCCAATTCTTTCGGAAGGTCCTCGTCTTCATCAATCTCATCCTCGGCTTGATAGATCGGGCAATCAAAGTCGTAGTGAGCCGTAGAGGGTCCAGAGTCGATGTCATCTGTTACGTGGGTCCTGCAATAACAAGGGTTAAGTTTAAAGCAAGAATATGCAGGTTAGCACAAACCTCGTTGCCATTTTGCTGTTTTTTCGAAATAAACATAAAACAGGAATAACAGAGAACACAATATTTGAGTACGAAGAAAACGCCTTTTATTTATTAACAAAATGCATACACATAATCCAACAAGGCCCTGACAGTAAAACCACTATGCCCCGGGCAGGACATAGGGTTATACAAAGATTGTAAAAAGCAAATCATTACTCTTCACTTGTCAGCTCGATAATCTCCTTGATGGTCCAATTGTGGAGGCGCTCGCCCGGCTTGCTCGGTTGAATCCAGGCGTCAAGATCACAATCACTGTCCCCGTTGTCCTCCGACGCAGCGTTGATGCTCTCGAAAATTACTCCCCCCTTGGTGAATAGGATCGGCCCTTTCCCACGAGACAAACTGCCAGAAGAAGATGAAGCTTCAGCTTCAGGAGAATATCCCAATCCAAACTTATCCTGCTTGATTGGTATATCCAAGACATGCCCCCAGCCTGGGGTAGAACCGGCTTCGACAACGGCCCGAGCTTCCTTAAACGAGGAGAGATTCATCTCTTGCTTCTTTGCGACGACAGGAGCTACCTCTTTCACCTTGACGGTTTCAAATGCTTAGCATAGGGTTTCATGGATCTCGCCATCCATTTCAACGTATTTAAAGGACGACAGGTGGCTCACCATGATGTCCTCCTCACCACAGACGGTTACTATGCTGCCCCCGACAGCATATTTGAGCTTCTGATGCAGCGTGGACGTCACGGCACCAGCGGCATGGATCCATGGCCGACCTAAGAGGCAACTGTAGGCAGGCATGATATCCATGATATAGAAAACCGTATTGAACGTCTCCGGACCAACTTGAATTGGTAGGGTCAACTCTCCGAAGACGTGGCGCTTAGTTCCATCAAAGGCCTTCACGACCAGATCACTGGGCGTGCACAGCAATCCACGGGTATCCAATTTCATCAGTGCCTTCTTCGGAAGCACATTAAGCGAGGAACCCGTATCCGCCAGGACATGTGACATAATCGTGCCTCTGCACTCTATTGAGACGTGCAAGGCGCTGTTGTGATCTCTTCCTTTAGGAGTCAGCTCCAGATCTGTAAATCCCAGCCCATTACCAGCATTGACATGGGCCACCACCTCCTCCAGCTGATTTACTGATATCTCTTGTGGCACGTATGCAGCATTCAATACCTTCAGTAACGCGTTGCGGTGCGCCTCAGAGCACAGCAACAGGTTAAGAATAGAGATCTTTGACGGAGTCTGATGAAGATGATCTACAATTTTGTAGTCGCTCTTCTTGATTAGTCGCATGAACTCTTCAGCATCTTTAACCAGCAAATCTTTTTCTGCCCCAGAAGGGACCTCTTCAACAGCTTTACCTTTACCCTTATCAGCAGCATCAGCCCTGACCACTTTCTCTGCTGCAACCTCCGCTGGCGCAAACACTCTACCGCTTCTAGTGATACCACTGACCTCGGCAAGATTCTGCACAGTTGATCCGAATGGCTCTAGCTCTATCTTCTGACCATTACAATAAACTTCGGCACCATAATGCCATGGAACGACATTAGTACTCTCAAATGGGATTGGTCCGGCCCTGGTGATAGTGATAGTAGGCGGACGGGGCGCAGAAATAGTAATAGGGTGACGAGGAATAGTAATGGTGGCAACTTCGTCTGCCTGCTTCGGCACGACTTCCCCTGATGCACTCTCAACGCTCCGGCTGAACTGTAAAATACCCTCAGACATCAGACTTTGGATACCTTCGATCAGCTGCTCACACCCATCAGGAAGTGTAGCACAAGCCATACATAACTCTCCGCATCCAGGGAAAAAGCCCTTCTTCAGCAACTTAGCCTTGACAAAACTAAGCGGCGTCTTCAAATCTTTGACATCAGTCAGCAAGTCTGAACTCTCCTCAGTGATGACAGCATTCACTCCGCCCCCCTTATGATGAGGCATCGGGTTTTTGGTGACGTTGGGCACGTTGTCAGAAAAGTTGATAACCTTGGCGTCCACCAAGTCCTGGACTTTGTGCTTAAAAGCTTTACAATTCTCAATCGTATGGCCTGGTGCCCCAGTGTGGAACTCACAAGTAGCATTGGCGTCATACCCCGGTGGTGGTGCCCCTGTTAAGGGAGCCAACGTCCTCTTTTGAACTAGCTGAAGCTGCAGCAAAGTTTGCAGAAGCTGCGCATATGACATAGGTGGAGTTTCAAAATGACGGTTTGTCAGAGGAGCCCGATTCTGATATTTCCTGTACCCCTGATTATTCTGCTGCTGCTGCTACGGAGCAGCTGGGATATTTATGCTAGCAATCTGAGGCTGAGGGCCCTTGCCCTTTCTCCTAGCATTAGTGACAGCACTGACATCTCCCTCTCGACGCTTGCCAGTATAGGGTTTCTTACTACCTCCTCCAGCTGAGGATGATTCGCCCTGAATTTTTCCAATCTTTATACCGTTCTCAACATGCTCGCCCAAAGTGATGAGAGCCGAGAATGTTCCAGACATGCCACTGACCAGCTTTTCATAGTAGATTCCAGGAAGGGTAGCCACGAACATTTGCACTAGCTCACGCTCAACCATCGGCGGTTGAACCCGAGCAGCCAATTCACGCCACCGCTGGGCGTACTCTTTGAAGCTTTCGTTGTTCCGCTGTGAGAGATTCTGAAGCTGAACTCGGTTGGGAGCCAAGTCGCTATTGTATTGATAGTGGAGGACAAACGCTTCCGCAAGATCTTTCTAGGTGCGCACAGTAGCGGGCTCCAAACCCATATACCATTCGAGCGATGGACCAGAAAGACTATCCTGAAAGAAGTGCATCAGCAGCTTCTCATCGTCAGAATAGGCGGACATCTTTCTATAATAAGATCGGAGGTGAACACGAGGGCAAGTAGTACCCTTATACTTCTCGAAGACAGGCACCTTGAATTTGTGAGGTACTTTAAAATCAGCAATCAACCCGAGCTTGGACATATCAACGCCCAATGTGTTCTGATTTTCGATGTCTCTCATCTTGTCTTCCAGCGCCTTGAACCTGAGTCGAGCTTCAGCATTCAACTCTGCTTCTACACCTCTCTGAGAGAATATGTCATCCTGATGGTCCTCCAGCCACGGTTGAGGCACCAACAGATTTCCTGCACCAGCATTGCCGTTGACCGGCCCCATGTTAACATTGGCTCCCAGACTACCATTGCCGACGCCTGCCGCATTGAGTCCGAGATTAGTCATCAGATTGCCGTTAGCACTGCCGTTGCCCCCGGCAACAGGAACAACATTCTGTGGAGCATCCACCGGAGGAGGAGTGGGCACGGCCCCGCCGTGCAGTATGCCATTACTGTCAACCCTGGAGATTAGAGGTTGAACCAAAGTACGAAGCTGGTTTTGACCATTAGCGACCACCTGCATCAGCTCCATAAAACGATCCATCCGTTCACGAAGCTCTTGAACATCTGACCGCACCTGGTCCATTATCCTTGTCTGATTAGCGCGAGTTGAGTAGCGGTGGATGAGTCTTTGATCAATCCTGGAGATCAAAAGCAGCTCGGAACCTGTGTACCTGAAAAAACTGTCAACATTAAAGGTTAGGAAAGCAACAGAATGTATGTCATGCCAAATGCTTCATGCAGATGTATGCGTGTGTCTGTGTGCTTGAGAGATTTTCCCCCGATCCTGGCGCCTTAGTACCAGTGCTGACAATAATAAGGAGGGGAATCTGGGCCTCATCATGGAAACAGCAATCTCACATATACACAGGAAGCCTATAGCATTGGTGATAGCCAACTCCGACACATCAAGGATTGAGAACTCGTACGCAATAGCCTTGCTGTAATAACACAATAAGAGGCGAGAGATCCTGGATCGGGGAAACGGTACCTGTCACAGACACACGCCAATGGAATGCGAATGATTATGCAAACTAATGCAAAATGCAGGCATGCAACGATATATCCAGGTGGCTGCTGTGGAGATTCGGTATCAACAGTCACTGATGAGAAGGAAACCCCGGTGTAAGACCACTGATATGATCTGCTGAGAATAACCATCTGATAGGATCGAGATCAAAATTCTGCCCTGACAAGAATAGGTGCCTGATAATAAGGACCCGGGATGTATGATCAGAAAACGTCCGCTGATGAAGTCTTCAGACCCCAAATCAAAAATCTGCCCTCTCAAGAACAAATGTACAGCTGCTGATGAGATCTTCAGACCCCACTCAAAATCTGCCCTATCAATAACAAACAACAACTGCTGATGAGATCTTCAGACCCCACTCAAAATCTGCTCTATCAAGAACAAACAACAACTGCTGATGAGATCTTCAGACCCCACTCAAAATCTGCTCTATCAAGAACAAACAACAACTGCTGATGAGATCTTCAGACCCCACTCAAAATCTGCTCCATCTAGGACAAACCTCTGAAGACAATACTCTGATCGAAACCGGCTCTATCAAGAACAGGCATGCTCCCGATGCTAAAATCCTTTGATCAAGAACTCGCTCTGTCAAGAACAGTCAAATCTGCAACTGAGAACCCTGATACCAACATAACTGATTCACTGTCAAGAAAACCAAGTGGTCTGGAGGTCAAAGTTTCCTGCAATATCCCAATCCCACTCACAGGTATGGACCTAATCCACGGACAAAGGTACGGCATCCTATGCGGTCATCAGCGTCACAGACTTTCATGAGTGACGATACGATTCCCAGAAGGAGTGGCATCATCAAGTCATGAAGAGGCCTCACTTAGCTGATTTCCAAATGATCGGTCCCCAGAGTCGACAATCCTCACGTCTGGACTCCCCTCAGATCCTCAGGACCGGAAAGGAGCACCTCTACAAGAATCTCGTCTGAGCGCAGATTTTCGTAGGGAACTGTGCCTGCTCAGCAGACAGGTTCGTCTACTACTTCTCCGCAACTATATCTAGGTGTGTACTCAAGCCCAGGTCCGGCTTTTCACTCACAGTAACATCCCTCTCCCACAGCAGCACAGATAATCATATCAAACTGGAAATAAAATGCGGGAAATAAAATGCGGGAAGCAAAGTGCGGGAAGTAAAAATGCGATAAATAAATGCAACCCAGCAAGCAAACACACAAACGATAGGATTGACTCGCGTAGGGGATGGGAAACGGTCCCAGCATAAGGGATGGGAAAAGTCCCTAGATGCTACAAGTCCCCAGCAGAGTCGCCAGCTGTCGCTTGCGCGAAAATAAGGTGCCGGCATGACAGAAGAGTCGCCACCTTTCGTTATTTATCCCTCAGAGCGGGAAAGGAAACGATTGGAAAAACCTGACGAAAAAAGGGTAAGACAAGGTCATCGCAACCATTGTCTGGGTTCGGGAGTCGGTTACGCAAGGGGAAGGTATTAGCACCCCTCACGTCCGTCGTACTCGACGGGATCCTCGCTTGTTTGTTTACTTGGACGGGTTGGTTTTATAATCTATCTACCTATCAAGGCTGGCTGAAAAAGAAAAGAAAAATGACTCGGCAAAGCGTCGCACTTTATGCCTACGTATTCTCATCAGAGAATGAGAAATCAGAGTCAACGTAGTTCGGCCTACGAAGGATTACGGGGAAAGGTTGCTCGCTAGGACGTCGCATCCTATGCCTACGTACTTCCACACTGTATGGAAGATCAGAGCAAACGTAGTTCGGGAAACTACGGGTTATCTCCTAAAAGAAGTGATTTCAACCGCACTAGAGACTATGACCTGAGAGGGAATGCGTCCTTTCTCAGATAGCTTAAGGCTCGTAACGTACGAGAGAAATCATTCATGATTACTGTATCTTAAACTGCTTTGAGATGAGAAGAGAACAGGCCCAACTAGGAGGGAGACTATCAAGTCCTACTGTTGTCATGCCATGGATTCATCCTATGGTCGAGGTTTAAACAGGGAACTCCTAGATGTTGTCATGCATAGGTTTCAACCTAAAAGTCTATCATCAAATCCTTATCAAAGGAAATGAGAGTCCTAAGGGATCATGTCAATAATACACCAAAACGGACAAAAGCATCAGCTTTAACAGTAAAATGCATGCAATGCAAGTGAGGGAGGAAATGTGTGTGGGGCTTCAGCCTCCACAAGCTCGTCTCGACCTCAAGCCAGTCATGAAATAACAGTAATCATACTGAAAATAAACGACATGCTATCAAGCAATAACAGATAAAAGAAATGAAGTGCCATCAGGCCAACAAAACACATGCTTGAGAAAGAATCATCTACTCTCTAATCCTAACCTTAACACAGAATCTTGATCAAAGCCCTAAAGCAAAACCCTAAACAAGAGAAATCAATCCCAGTCTTCAAGCTTCAAAATAAGCTTACCAAAGAAAGGGAGCTAAGTAGGCAGACTCATAGTGTCTTCCTCAGGAAAGCACTAGGAGGTGTATACTCAGGAGTCATACCCTATGTGGCTCAACCACTGTGATCAGTTTACATTCCTCCTCAGGAGAAATTAAACTCACAAGCAGGCTCCAACATCACTGGATACTTAGGAAATCCTATCTGAACTAGTGGAACTAAATGAACAGACTCATAGGACCTTCCTCAGGAAAGTACTAGGAGGCTTCCACTTAGGAGTTGTATCCTATGTGGCTCAACAACTGTGATCAGTTTACATTCATCCTCAGGAGAAATTAAACTCACAAGTTGGCTCCAACATCATTGGATACTTGAGAAATCCTAGATAAACTAATGGAACTAAGTGAATAGACCCATAGGACCTTCCTCAGGAAAGTACTAGGAGGCTTCCACTTAGGAATTGTATCCCACGTGGCTCAACAACATGTGATCAGTTTACATTCCTCCTCAGGAGAAATTAAACTCACAAGTTGGCTCCAACATCATTGGATACTTAAGAAAGAGGTGAGAAGAAAGAATGAAAGTCATTCATAGTGCCTTCCTCAGGAAAGTACCATGAACTCCCTTCAAACTTCAGGATCTCAAACCTCACAGACAGGGAATAATCCCCAAGCTCTGGGTCTCTGAGTCTTGATCTACAATCTTCTCTTCATCATGCTCTCCAACAAGATCTTCAAGACAACACAAGCCCCACAACAAATTCCCCAAAATAAACCCCAGAGATGAACAGATGACCACAGAACAGACAAAATCATCAGCCAACTTCAGAAAATACCTAAAAATACTAAAACAAGGGGGAAAAATCTATAAACCAATCACAAGGGTCTACAACATCTACCCATAACATCCACATATGCCCCTACCCAAAAATCAAAACAAAACTCTCAAAAGAAAATGAATTATCTTACCTATGCATAACCTAAACCCTAATTAGGATACCCTAATGCTAACCTAATTAAACTAATCAAATTTTAATCTACAAATCAAGAATTAAATCCTATGGGGAACTATGAGTCAATATCTAATCACACCAAAAAGAATGAATTAAAAATCCTAAGAGAAAGTCTTAAAAGAAATTCTATAAAATCATGTACAAAATTAATCCTATTTTAAAAGCTATTAAAATGAAAAATATACTAAAAATATGAAAAGAGGATAAAATGGAAATTTTATTTATTTATATTTTTCTATACAAATTCATTAACCTATAGAAAAAACAAGAATTAAAAAATATTTAATTTTCTATTTTTTAGGAATTTTATAAAATGCAAGAAATAATAAAGGAATTAAGAAATATAAAAGAAATCAATTAAAGGGGAGGGGGGTGTAGATAGAAGGGCGCCTCAGTTTATTTTCAGAATGGGCTGAAAGGGGGGTGGTGTGGATAGCATTCTGAGATAGGCCCACACGCGCCTCATTAAGCAAAACGGTGCGTTTGTCTTCTTTGAATTTCCCTCCGGTTTTTCAATTAATCTGGACCGTTGGATTAGAGTAATAGGTCAAGACTTTCAGAAAGATCCAACGGGTGTTAGTCATCGTCCCCAAATACCTAGGGTTTTCAGAGATCGTGCCTCCATGCATAAGACTTCTCCTCCCTCGTTCTCTCTCCATACTTGATGAAATTCAAAATTTCCAAAAAGGAAAATGATCTACTGATTAAGAGG
This sequence comes from Lathyrus sativus, assembly GCA_963859935.3. Classification (NCBI taxonomy): domain Eukaryota; kingdom Viridiplantae; phylum Streptophyta; class Magnoliopsida; order Fabales; family Fabaceae; genus Lathyrus; species Lathyrus sativus. The sequence continues at coordinate 360,209,756 of OZ012738.1, forward strand.
AACAAGGCTATACGAGTAGTTTTCTCTAGTTCTCCTTGAATCGTTCAAACAGAAAGCTTCAAAGCTTGGGTACCACCTATTTTCCTGAGATCAACCTTATCAAAAACTCTTAATTAATGACCCAATCTTGTTCTACACGTTATGCTTATCACAATGAACTAGCAATCGTGCCTTAAAACCTAACATCCAGCTTGTTCTCAATCATGGAAGATTCTACACCCTGTTATGAAACTCCATGGAATGCCCTCTAATTCTCAGAATTTGATCATCTATCCTCTCTCAACAATTCTATACCTAAAGAACTAACAGAAACCACATAAATAAGGAGAAAGGGAGAAGAATCCCAACCTGTCAAGAAGTGATGGTGAGTGTAGCTAGGGCTTGATTCAGAGCTTGCAATTGGTGCCAAACACTCCTCTAATGGAGAGAAACTTTCTGTTTGCAAGAGCTTTGAAGAAGAAAGCTTGTGGTGGAAGAAATCCCAAGTTGCTTGATCTTGAAGGAAGCTCTTCAATGGCAATTTCTCTCTCTCTTTCTCCTCTGAGTTCTTCAACCTTGACCAACCTCTTACTCATCATGATTCATTCTTTATATAACCATCAATGGAAGCTCCTAGATCCTTCTAGAATGAGCTAGAAAGTGCTTGAAAATCTCATGTGATGATAAGTGGTATATCTCATGTCATGCCTTATGCCTTGTATACTTTGCTTTAAAATCTCATCATAAGAGACATTGAGAAGGAATGTACAAAAAATCAACTCATATTTGCCTTGTGTGGAGATTTCTCAAGTTGCCTTAAGATTCAAGTAACAATTTTACAAAGCATGTCCCATTTTAAAGCCTCAAATGAAAATTGTGTTTAAACCAATGTTCTCAAAATGATGTTTCCAATCAAAATGATATATTGGATGACCTATTTTGGATTCCTAGATCTTCCAAACCAATTTTCAAATTCACTTGAATTAACTTATATGCCTTTTTTAGTTCAAATTTACCAAACTTTGGAAATCCTTGCAACAAGCTTTTTCAATAACTCATGACCTTCTTTCTAGGCTTAAAATGCCATTTTGAACAACTTTCATGTTTTGAGTTTCTCCATTTGAGGCTTGGAAATAGGAGATATGGCCTTTGCTTAAAATGACCTATAACTGCCAAATGACCAAAATACCCCTGTCTTGTTCAAACCATAAGTTGAGTTCCACAAATCCTATCAAGGACTTATACCACTCAAATTAAAGCTAAGAAGATGCCCTTCAACATTCATGTTGACCAAGAGATCATAGGAATCATCCTACTAGGGCAAAAGTTGTCTGCAAGTTGGGTGACTTTCAAGGACCCAGATTCACACACCTCTGCTGACCTGTAATTTGTCAAAACCATAACTTGAGCTCTGCAACTCCTATCAAGGACTTCCACCACTCAAATTAAAGCTAAGAACAAGATCTACAACATTCATGTTGTGGGGAAGATGAGATATCAATCACATCTAGAGCTAAAACTGCCTGGAAGATAGGGATCAAATTAGGGTTTTTCACTGACAATCCTTGGAAACCCTGACTTGAAACTTCTCAAACTCCTCAATCATGATGAGTTGGTCTAGGAATCATCTTTATAACACCTCTATGCATCATTCCATGATCTCATGGCCCTTGGATTAGGTCTCAACCTTCTCCAGATTTTCAGTTATCCTAGGGTTGACCCAGTCAAAACCCTAATTCTACCATTCATGGTTGAATCTTCTGAATTCTTGCATAATGACTTCTTTGGGCTTCATGATGGCTATCAAGACATCTCAGAGGCTTTCTCAAAGCATAAAGCTCATTCTCAAAGTCTCAGAATCATCTGAGGAGCACCCACAACTCTCAAGCTATGAAGCACACAACCCTGGTTTCAACCAATTCTTCTGAGGATCTCTTGAACTTTCTGATGAAGATATCAACTTTCAAACACTCAATGAATAAATAATTGTTGGTCAAATTTTAGGGTGCAACAACAGTCACATGTAGTCAAAGCTCAAGCAAATTTTGCGGTCCAATCCGTCAGCCGCTAGCGTTGCGTTTGCCGTGGCAGCCGCAGCTTTTGCTTAAGGCTCAGGAAGTTGTCTCAGAAGCCTCTTTAACACCGAATACTTGTGCAGCAGCATGCAAATCAATATAAAAGGATCTCTGGGAAAAAGATCTTGCAGTGCCTCACTGTCCAAGGAATTAATTCATCTGGTAGACCTGGAGTTGTTGATGTGGAAGCTCATGCATCTCAGGAACTGAAGGAAGCAGTATTTTGGAACTCTTTTAACCAGAAGAAAGCTTATATCAAGACAGTGAATGGAAGGTTGAATTTTTACCAAGCTAACCCGTGTGAAGGAATCCTTTGATGCAACTTTCGGCAATACTGCAGATGATTGTGCCCATAGACATTGGGGGAATGATGTACTAAAGCATTTATATCAGTCATTAGGCATTGTCGATGGTGGCATAGAGGGGTGCATAGGGCAAGCACTGATTCACCATCCTCAAAGAAGTTGTGCCCCCACTGTTATGCAGGGAACTTCTAAAATTGACAAAGATGGACATGAATTCTCTTCACACTTTGACCACTTATCTCATAGACCACAGACTGAAGCTAATGGGCATGCACATGTCATGCAAAGTGGATCTTCTAGTGAACCCCATAGCGATGGTGTGACTGAGATGTGTCAGCGTGTGCCGCACAATATATTATCCTCAGAAGAATTCAATTCATTACGCAAGATTTTACTTGAAATTTTCCAAGGAATAAAGCTTGAAAGTGTATTTGATTTTAGTGTCACGAACTCAAGGATGAAGCAGAAAACTTATGAACAATCACCTGCACTTTTCTCGTCAGATATTCAACAGGTCTGGAGTAAGCTTCAAGATATTAGTAAAGAGATTTCTGCTCTTTCTAAGAGCCTCTCCAACATGTCAACAACTTTCTATTCTGAGCTGGTTGGAATTTCAGCGCAGAGCACATTTGAAGGTGAAAAACAAGTGGAATCGGACTCGAATGTGAAACCCGAGCAGATGGAAAAATGCACTACCTATAAAATTTGCTGTTGCAGTTGTTGCGGAGAAAGGGCAGATGACACAGACTGTTTGGTGTGCGATTCATGTGAGAAGGTGTACCATTTGTCCTGTATTGAGCCTGCAGTGAAAGAAATACCTCACAAAAGCTGGTATTGTGCTAATCGCACCACTAGTAGCTTTGGATCTCCCCATGAGAATTGTGTAGTATGTACAAGGTTGAATCACCGAATGACTCCGAAGAAAATAGCTGGTGATGAAAGCCTCACTATAAATGAGAAAACTCAACCAATCATCCATGCCTTGCAAAACTGTAAGCTCCCTACTTTTACCGATGATTTATCTTGGTTGGCCAGAGGTTCGAAAGTTGGGCAGGAGATCGAGAATCAGAGGACACAGCTTGAGAATTGCTTGATCCAGTACCTGACTCATACTAGTAACATGATGGGAATTTCATTGGCAGCAAAAGAGGCACGTGTCATAACACAAACATGTGCTAAACTTGAGTTGTGTGGTTCAAGTTACCGTGTAGTTCCACATTGGGGTTTGATATTTCGTCGAATTTTTAACTGGCGATTGACAGGTTTATCTAGCAGGGAAATTTTCACGGCCTACATCTTAGAACGACATCATAATGTTGATCTTCAAAATGTGGGCTTTTCAGCATGTTTATCCTTCAAACATCCGATACAATTGCCAAATTTCAGAGCTACCCGTGCCGGCAGAGATTTCCAAAAAGAAATTAAAATAGGAGCAAAATTTTCTGAGGAGTGTTGTATATATGAAGCAGAGCGAAAACGGCTCGAAATTGAGGTTGAGCTGAGAAAACAATTCATCACTTATCCAAGCCATATTGCAAGCCATGTGAATATAATCTCAGTCATGTTACACTCCAAGCTGACCCCACAAGCTTTCCACGTCACTTAAGTGAGCTGAAAGAAGAAAAAGTCCAAAACGACATGAAAAAGTTTCAGTAACAGTTCACGCACAACCCACATCAAATAACCAAAACGCAAAAAAAATCTCACAAACGGCAAATCATTTTCACTCATTCTCATCTATAAATAGAACACCTACCTCACTCTATTCTTCAAGCTTTTCAAGCCAATTAATCCCTGCAGAATTTTCATCATAACTCCTCAATTTTCCTTCAAATTTCACTTTCAAAAATCACCCTCAACCGTTCTTCAAATTTCATCAGATTCAACTCTCTTTTCATTCACAACCTTTCCACATAAAAACTCACCATACTTCAACTTCTTCAACACAACAATCAGAATTTCGCAGTCCAGAAGAAGAAGAAAGAAGACGAGAGTTTCAATTTCATCATTCACCTGAGTTTGAAGGTAGATTGAGCTTCACCGTCAGTTTCGATCCGTTACTTTTTGTTGTGTTTCTTTGAATTGTTGGTACCATTGTGAAGAGCTCTTGATTTCGATTGCAACCGCGTATTTTTCGCGTCCCGCCGTTGTGATTTAAGCGAGCATCCATGGCTGTGAACGTTTTCGCGTGTGAGAGCTAGAAGAAGACGATGTGTTTCTGTTTCTTTCTGATTTCTATTTCTTTTTTTTCTTTCACTTGTTTTATTATATTTTTATTTTTTTTAATTTTTTTATTCTTTTTCTTAAAGATTTGGGCCGTATGGGCCTGTTAACTTTTTTTTTCTTGTTAATAGTTTTATATTTTAAAGAAAACTCTTATAAAAAATTGATTAAAAAAAATATACTAATTTGGATTAATTGTAATTTTAGTTTTGGATCTTAAATTTTGATAGGATCTCATCAATATCAATGGACTTTGAGTGTTGATTTTATCCATTAAAAGAGGTGATTGATATTGATGATGATTTAATCGATTTAAGATTCAAATTGAAATTTCTTTTCATTTTAATTCTTTTTCTTCTTCTTTTTTTATTTTTGATCGATGAAATCCATGGATCATAGATTGTTGATTATCAAGGTTGTTTAATCTTCATTATTTCAAATCTATGGACGAATAATCATTGAGATAATTCTCCTTACTTTGGAATAGTGATAGATTACCTTTGATTAATTAATAAAAAATCTTGATTGTGATGAGATCACTACCTCTTTTCTTTTTGTGTGGCATGTTTTAGGAGAATGATTTACATATCACTTCTCTAACATGTATTAACACTAACATTTTATTGACCGGCCTCAGATAGTCGTGGTTTCTACATAAACCCGATTACGATTGCTTAACATAGCGCTAAAGTGTCCCTTAATCGGAAAATGATCATTCGTGGCTCAAACTTACGTTTAAAAGTCCAAGTATGTTTAGTTGCTTGTCTTAACTCCAATACCTATGAAAATCATTGTTAGGAGGCTTTGATTCTATCAATCCTCTAATGAATTTTCATTAATCTTGGTCTAAGTGCAAGGATTAATCATCGTTGATCATATGTTCTAACCACTAACCACTAATTCACTAACAATACCCTTGTTTAATTTTGTTTATATTCTCTTCTTACTCCTTATTTCTTACTTTTATGTTTCCATATTATCATCTCATATCATATCTTTGTTTATGTTTATGTCATTTCTCTTTTGTCCACTTGGACCATACCTTGTTCAAAACACTAATAAAGGATAAAAAAATCTCTAAAAAAAAACTTGGTGCTATTTAACTTTGTGGTTATGCCCTTGGACTACTCTTAGACCTTGGACTTCATGGACCTTTGGACTTAGAATTAGGACTCTCATTCCTATGCTTGGAGTATTGTGGATCTTAGCCTTTATTTGGCTCGCTCATTAGCTTATGCTTTAAATCGGATGGAATTCTTTTTTGCTTGCTATGGAGTGTGCTACAAGTCGGTTAGATCTTTCTTACCTCTAGCTCTTATTTTGGTTTCTAGGATAGTCACTTCATCTCCTCCCTTTCTTAAATTTTCAAAACTTTCTCCCTCTTTCAAAACCTTCTTGGTTTCAAACTTCAAAACCGCTTTCGCAATAAAACCTTGACTTTCGTCAAGTGCTTTTTAAACTTTGTTTTTTTTCTTAATAAAAGTCAATCAATGTTAATCATGCTTTGACCAATTTCAAAAGACATAAAAAATACAAAAACTCATCAACTCTTTTTGTGCCTTTATGCATTTTTTCACTTTAAAACTTTTCATAAAGTTTAGACATGATTCATTTCTATAGTTGAGATGTAAATCTCCTATTCCCCATATTATTAAGACTTTGACATTTTCCACGTTGATGTTGAGTGATAGTCTTGTTGATAATCCAAGCAAATCCTCCATCTTTATGTGACGCAGATGTTGTCTTAATACTCGTGGGTGGATAGTCGGAGTTTTCTCCTTGAAATGACGACTTGTCTTTACATCTAAAATCAATCAAAACCAACAAATTTTTGTCATTTATACCACGAACTACGGGGTTTTGATTCCATATTGCACTTTATGGGTACGTAGGCATGAGACGATAAGTCTCTCCAAACACAAAAATATAAAAAAAAATAATTCTCTTCTCATCTTCCCAATCTCTTTTCAAACAAACCATTTTCAAACCAAAAATCGTAAATATTTCAAAGGGCTCCTATAGAGTACTATAGACGTTTTGGGTGCTAACACCTTCCCATTGCGTAACCAACCCCCTTACCCCGATCTCTGTCTCGTGTTCTTATTTTAGAACTCTTTGGTTTTGTTCGCTCTTTTTCCTTTCCTTTATTTGGATAAAATAAAAGTGCGGTGGCGACTCTTGTTTTTTTTTGAGTTAAGTTAATTAATAACTTACGCTCACGATTTTTACCGCTACACAAAGGAGATGATTATCGCCAACCAACGTACTGCTCGTCTGTTGTGCTATGCAAAGAATCTTACCGTCTCTGATCGGATGCTTCACTACATAATCTGCTATGTGCTGATTCCCAAGGATTCGAATCATGCACAAATTAATGATCTGGAAATGCAACTTCTTTTCGCCATCAAGAACAAGATTCGTGTCAATTGGATTCTGACCATCATGTATCACCTTCAACAACAACTATCTCTGTCGACCCGTCTTCCTTATGCACGGCTGGTATCAAGAATTTTGGAATTGACTACTTTGGATCTCAACCGTGAACCAACCATCAAGATGAAATCAACCACCAATGAGATCAACGAGATTACAATTGTCAAGAATACTGGAATTTTTAAGGATAATGACGGTACTTACAAGTATTCAGAAGAAGGAGCCAATGCTAACCAGGCCTTTCCCTTACCTGAAGGAGGCATCACAAACGAGTTCCTTTACCAAACTATCATGACTCAGCATAGAGAAACCTCCCGGGCCATTGCTTCTCTCCGGAACCTTGTACTTTCTTCTCACCACACCAACCCTGACAGCCCTGTTGTATCTGATGAAGAAAATGAAGGACAAGAAGAAGAAGAGGAGGAGGATATGGCGGATGAGGATTTTTAGAGAATATGCTACTGCTGCTGTTTTTATTGCTTTGCTTTCCAGTCTTAAGTTTTTATGCTTTCATTTGAACTATGTTTTATTGTAACAAATACAATTTCTATTTGCTGCATTTTATATGTACTACTGTTTGTGCTTTGTGTTTACTTGGTTTTGCATGTGCTTATTACTATATATGCTGCTATCTTGTGATTTCTTTGAAAGCTCTTCCTTTTTGCTGATGTCAAAGGGGGAGAAGAGCTTGGTTCTGTTAATATCTCTCTGTGTGCAGATTTTTTTCCTCTGTTAAGATAGGGGGAGTTGCTAGACATAGGGGGAGAATCAGATCAAGAATCAAGAGATATCACACAACATTTTTGATTGCCATCATCAAAAAGGGGGAGAATGTAGAAGCATGCTTCAGTCTCAAGTTTTGATGATGTCAATACTACTCAAGGTCATCTCTTGATTGCAAAAAGACAAGCCGTTCAAAGTTATCAAGATCAAGTCAAGATATCTTTCAAGTCAAGCTACATATGGAACTATGACTCTTCCAGACTTGGCTGCATTACTGGTATATCAAATTCTACCCTTATAATTTGATATACAAGTGTTCAAAAACATCAAGCATTTTTGCATAATACATAAGCATGTTTTTGAAACCTTAAAAATGGTATAACATTAATTTTAAAAAGCATTTTTTCTGAAAATTAGCAGTGTTAACCGATTAACCATATAGGTTAACCAGTTAACCAATTTGAATTTTGAATTTTCTGGGCTAACGTACCAGTGTTAACCGATTAACCATATGGGTTAACCGATTAACACTGAACGTGCAGTGAAAAATTGCTTTGTTTCAAGTTCAAAAATTATTTAAAAAATTATACCATTTCATATTTTTGATGTCTACTCAATGTACCTTTTTGAAAGGGTATTTTACTCATATAAATTCTGAGTTTTTCAATTTTGAAAAAGAGAACATAACACAAAAACTTTTCAATCTCCAAACACTTTCTACATTCATTTTCAAATTGTCTTAGAATCAAATTCACCAATTTTCAAAAACCTTCATTAAGTGTTCATATGTGCATAAATTTCATATTCATCCTTGAACACTTGTATTGAAAATTGTAAGAGTGAATTCTGATCATTTGGAGAAGATCAACTTTGATATCATTACTCTCAAATTCAAATCTTTACAAACTTGTGTATTGTGACTTGTGATTCAGGATTGTTGGACACAAGGGTGAGTGTTTACAAGAGGATTGTTCTTGTACACTTGTTAGTTTTATTGTTTGATAGTAGGCCTCACCGGTTGATGGTGTGATAGGTTGTACTTTATTAAACAATAGTGAAAATTCTCTTTCATGTTGAAAGGGGAGTGGAGTACTCTCGGATTGTGAGGGGAACCACTATAAATCCTGGTGTCCATTGTTCTTTTATTTTTCTTCTTCTGCTTTCATAACCAAAAACAAACAAGTAATACTTCAAGATACCATAAAAACCGGAAAAATTTCAAAAGTCCTAATTCACCCCCCCTCTTAGGCATACTCTGTTCTTACAGGCTTCACAGATTTAGAGCTGACGCCTAAAGGAAGAGATCACAATAGCGCCTTGCACATCTCGATAGAGTGCAGAGGCACAATCATGTCGCATGTCCTGGTGGACACGGGTTCGTCGCTTAATGTGCTTCCGAAGAAGGCATTAATGAAGTTGGACACTCGTGGATTGCTTTGCACACCCAGTGATCTGGTGGTGAAAGCGTTTGACGGAACTAAGCGCCACGTTTTCGGGGAGTTGACCCTGCCGATTCAAGTTGGTCTGGAAACGTTCAATACGATTTTTTATATCATGGACATCATGCCTGCCTACAGTTGCCTCTTAGGTCGGCCATGGATCCATGCTGCTGGTGCCGTGACCTCCACGTTGCACCAAAAGCTCAAATATGCTGTCGGAGGAAGCATAGTAACCGTGTGTGGTGAGGAGGACATAATGGTGAGCCATTTGTCATCCTTTAAGTATGTTGAAATGGATGGCGAAATCCATGAAACTCTCTGCCAAGCATTTGAAGCCGTCAAAGTGAAAGAGGTAGCTCATGTCGTCACAGAGAAGCCAGAGATGAATCTCTCCTCATTCAAAGAAGCTCGGGCCGTCGTCGAAGCCGGTTCTACCCCAGGCTGGGGGCATATTTTGGAGATACCGAACAAGCAGGATAAGTTTGGATTGGGGTATTCTCCTGAAGCTGAAGCTTCTTCTTCTTCGTCTAGCAGTACGTCACGGGGTAAGGGGCCGATCCTATTTACTAGTGGCGGAGTGATTTTCGAAAGCATCAACGCGGTGTCTGAAGATAGCGGGGATAGCGATTGTGATCTCGACTCTTGGATTCAGCCAAGCAAGCCAGGCGAGCGCCTCAACAATTGGACCATCAAGGATATCATCCAGCTGACAAGTGAAGAGTAATGATTTACTTTTTTCAATCATTGTACGACCCTATGTCTTACCCGGGGCATAGTGGTGTTATTGTCAGGGCCTTGTTGGATTATGTACATGCATTTTGTTAATAAATCAAAGGCGTTTTCTTTCGTATTCAAATATTGTGCTCTCTGTTATTCCTGTTTTATGTTTGTTTTGAAAAACAGTAAAATGGCAATGGGGTTTGTGCTAACCTGCATATTCTTGCTTTAAACTTAACCCTTGTTATTGCAGGATCCACATAACAGATGACATCGACTCTGGACCTTCTACGGCTCACTTCGACTTCGATTTCCCGATCTATCAAGCCGAGGAAGAGATTGATGAAGATGAAGACCTTCCTGAAGAGTTGGCCCGCTTGTTGAAACAAGAGGAAAAGGTTATTCTGCCTCATGAAGAGGATATTGAGATCGTAAATCTGGATTCTGAAGAGCTCGTCAGAAATGTCAGAGTAGGGGCTGCGCTGCAGAGTGATGTCAAGTAGAGATTGGTCGAGATGCTTCGAGAGTATAGTGACGTCTTTGCTTGGTCATACGAAGATATGCCCGGACTTGACACGGACATCGTGGTCCACCACTTGCCGTTGCGAGAAGATTGCCCTCCAGTCAAGCAGAAGCTTAGGAGGACGAGACCAGACATGGCCGTTAAGATCAAAGAAGAAGTGCAAAAACAACTTGATGCTGGCTTCTTAGCGGTCACCACTTACCCTCCGTGGGTCGCCAACATAGTGCCTGTACCGAAGAAGGATGGTAAGGTACGCATGTGCGTAGATTATCGGGATTTGAATAGGGCGAGCCCTAAAGATGATTTCCCGTTGCCTCATATCAATGTGTTGGTCGACAACACAGCCCAGTTCTCCGTGTTTTCGTTCATGGATGGCTTCTCCGGTTACAACCAGATTAAGATGGCGCCAGAGGACATGGAGAAAACGATGTTTATCACCCCCTGGGGAACATTTTGCTATAAGGTAATGCCCTTCGGTCTGAAGAACGCAGGGGCCACTTACCAGCGAGCAATGGTAACTTTGTTTCATGATATGATTCATCATGAGATCGAGGTCTATGTTGATGACATGATTGCGAAGTCCCAAACGGAGGAAGAGCATCTGGTCAACTTATTGAAGCTTTTTCAGAGGCTTAGGAAGTTCAGGTTGAGGCTGAATCCTAACAAGTGCACTTTCGGAGTGCGGTCTGGAAAGTTGCTGGGGTTTATCGTTAGTGAACGAGGTATCGAGGTTGATCCTACGAAAATAAAAGCCATTCAAGAAATGCCAGCGCCGAAAACAGAAAAAGAAGTTCGTGGTTTCTTGGGCAGAATAAACTACATTGCAAGGTTTATCTCTCAGCTCACGGCCACTTGTGAACCGGTGTTCAAGCTTTTAAAGAAAGATCAGGCGATTACTTGGAATGAAGATTGCCAGAGGGCATTCGAAAAGATAAAGCAGTATCTTCAAGAACCTCCAATCTTGATACCCCCAGTGGCTGGACGACCATTAATCATGTACTTGACGGTTCTGGAGAATAGTATGGGGTGTGTTCTCGGTCAGCACGACGAGACGGGAAGAAAAGAGCATGCCATTTACTATTTGAGAAAAAAGTTCACTGAGTGTGAATCTCGATACTCGATGCTGGAGAAGACGTGTTGCGCACTAGCTTGGGCTGCCAAACGTCTACGACAGTACATGCTCAATCACACCACTATGCTAATTTCGAAGATGGATCCGATCAAGTACGTCTTTGAGAAGCAGGCTCTTTCGGGCAGGATTGCCAGGTGGAAAATGGTGTTAACAGAATATGATATTCAGTACGTGTCCCAGAAGGCCATCAAGGGAAGCGTATTGTCTGATTACCTTGCCGAACAGCCGATCGAGGATTACCAGCCGATGAAGTTTGAACTCCCTGACGAGGATATTATGTTTCTCAAAGCGAAGGATTGCGATGAGCCGTTGCCCGGCGAGGGGCTAGATAGGAAATCCTAGTGGAAGTTGATATTCGATGGAGCGGTTAATTCCTATGGAAGTGGCATCGGGGCTATCATCACGACTCCCCACGGATCCCATATCCCGTTTACTGCGAGACTGATGTTTCCGGTTACCAACAATGAAGCGGAGTACGAAGCTTGTATTATGGGTCTAGAAGAGGCAATTGATTTGAGAATCAAGAACTTAGACGTATATGGTGACTCAGCGCTTGTGATCAACCAAATTAAAGGGGAGTGGGAGACTCGTCAATCAAATTTGGTGCCGTACATGAATTATGCCCGAAGGCTACTTCCGTTCTTTGATCGAGTGGAACTTCATCATGTGCCTAGGGCAGAAAATCAGATGGCTGATGCCTTAGCCACGTTGGCTGCAATGTATAAGGTCAATTTTTGGAATGAGGCTCCAAGTATTGTCCTTTCGCGTCTTGATAGACCGACATTTGTCTTTGCAATCGAGGATGCCGCCGACGGCAAGCCATGGTTCCATGACATCCAGACTTTCCTTATGACTAAGGAGTATCCTGCGGGTGCGTCAACCCAGGATAAGAAGACTCTGAGGAGGATTTCTGGAAACTTTTATCTCAATCCTGATGGAGTGTTGTATAAGAGAAACCACGATCTCGTGCTACTCAGATGTGTAGATGAGAAAGAGGCGAGTATGCTCATGGAAGAAGTCCATGAAGGCACATTTGGTACGCACGCCGGCGGGCATGCTATGACGAGAAAGATCCTGAGAGCAGGATATTACTGGCTGACTATGGAGTCGGATTGCTTCAGATTCGCGAAGAGATGTCATAAATGCCAGATTTATGCTGATAAAGTTCATGTGCCGCCGTGCCCGTTGAATGTCATGTCCTCCCCGTGGCCGTTCTCCATGTGGGGCATCGACATGATAGGCAAGATCGAGCCCACTGCATCTAACAGTCATCGCTTCATTCTAGTAGTTATCGACTACTTCACCAAGTGGGTGGAGGCAGCCTCGTACGCTAATGTGACCAAGCAGGTGGTTGCTAAATTCATAAAGAGGGACATCATCTGTCGTTATGGAATTCCCGAGCGGATCATTACTGATAATGGTTCGAATTTGAATAATAAGATGATGAAGGAGTTGTGCCAGAGTTTCAAGATCGAACACCACAACTCATCTCCTTACCGGCCGAAGATGAATGGCGCCGTCGGAGCCGCCAACAAGAACATAAAGAAGATTGTTCAGAAGATGGTTGTGATATACAAAGATTGGCACGAAATGCTGTCGTTTGCATTGCACGGTTATCATACGACGGTATGTACGTCAACCGGGGCAACTCCTTTCTCCTTGGTGTACGGTATGGAAGCTGTCCTACCGTTAGAAGTGGAGATCCCTTCTTTGCGAGTTTTGGTTGATGTGAAGCTCGACGAGGCATAATGGATTACAAATCGACTGAACCAACTCAGCCTGATGGACGAGAAGAGGTTAGCATCGATTGCATTTGGTCGTCTGTACCAAAGCCGAATGAAGAAAGCTTATGATAAGAAGGTGCGTCCTAGAAGCTTTCAGACGGGTGATCTCGTCCTGAAGAAGATTCTTCCGCCACACTCCGATCACCGGGGCAAGTGGACTCCGAATTACGAAGGTCCGTATGTCGTCAGCAAGGTCTTCTCGGGAGGAGCTTTGTTGTTATCCACGATGGATGGTGAAGATTTTGCATCCCCGGTGAACGCGGACGCAGTTAAAAAATACTTTGCTTGAAAGCGACCCGCTGGACAAAAAAGAAAGAGTCCAGGCAAAAAAGGGCATCCCGGCGAACCAAAAACAGAATAAAAGGTTCGGGAAAAAATTAGGGATATATCAAAAAAACATGTACACCCGCGAAGTCGAAAACCTACACTGGGCGGCTTCGGCAAAAAAGGGTATCCCGGTGAACTGAAAACCCGTAAAGGGCGGTTCACGCAAAAGTTAGGGATTTGAATAAGCAAATGACTGCGTTCCGCGTGTGGACTTTCATTGTTTAGTGGTTTGGAGGACCTGAGGGCCGTTTATCTGAATCAATCTCTTCCGAAGCTGAAGCGTCGGAGAAGTATCGAAGTCGAGTGGGTCTTAGAGGGATCAACTCATGGTGTTCGTCTACGCCTCGTTGCCGACATTTGTATATACTGATGTATATTTATGTTTTATTTTGCGCGGCTTCCTCATTCCAGGAGCTTGCCTCTGTTGTAAAACATTTTCACCCATTCAGGGGTTCAGCATCAATAAAATGCATACTACTCAGCAATTCTGTTTGCCTGTTTAGCATTTACCTGTTTTGTTTGCGAAAAAGAACGCCGATGTTTTTGATAAAATGCGCATACATAAACTTACTGGCCTAGGCCATTGATTGTTGAAACAATTAAATACTTGGATATTGTCACGAGATAATAACCTTGATAGGTACCTTTGAGAAGGGTATCTTGTTTGTTTGTTTGTGTTGTTACAGGTGTAGCATATTCCAGACATTGCGCCGGGCGCATCCCCGAAGCAGGATGATTCCTCCTTCTCCAGCAGAGTTCAGTAGCCTCTCCCCGCAGAGTCTGAACGCGAGACCGTGAGCATTGATATGTCTCCCCATGCAGAGATGATTCTCTTCCCCAAGCAGATACTTCCTGAAGGAACGTCATCTCCTCAGCTGAGTCAGGCGCTGAAGCATGATTCATTCCCCCAGCACCGGGTCACAAGTGCAGGTTTCATAGAAATGTTCGGGCGCCGAAGCTCGTGTTCTCCCCCGCACCGGGTCACAAGTGCAGGTTTCGTAGGAAACTGTTCGTACGCCGAAGTATGCAACAATTGATGGTGCCAGACTGAAGTCTCCAGCGGAATTGAAATTCCCCACCAGAGTTGTACTCTCTCCCGAAGTCGGATGAGTCCCTCTTTCCCAGTAGAATGTTGGAACAGCTGATGTTGTATATTCCCCTGCAGAGTTGTACTCTCCCCCGAAGTCAGATGATTCCTTCTTCCCCAGCGGAATTGAAATTCCCCACCAGAGTTGTACTCTCTCCCGAAGTCGGATGAGTCCCTCTTCCCTAGTAGAATGTTGGAACAGCTGATGCTGTATATTCCCCTGCAGAGTTGTACTCTCCCCCGAAGTCGGATGATTCCTTCTTCCCTAGCGGAATTGAAATTCCTCATCAGAGCCGTACTCTCTCCAGCGAAGCAGTTGGGACCATGAGTGGTTTTCCCTAGCAGAGCGTTGAACAGCTGATGTTGTATTTCCCCCAGAGTCGTACTCTCTCCAGCGAAGCAGAATGATTTCTCCTTCCTCAGCCGAGTTTGCAGATACCCAAGAGAGCCGAATCCTTGGAAGCTGATCAGACCATGATTGGTTTTCCCCAGTGGAGTGTTGAGCAGCTGAAGTTGTTTCCCCACAGAGTTATTATCCCCAGAAGAGTAGCCGAGACGGCCACGCAGTTTATCCTCGCGATCGACATCGTTTTCCCTCAGCAGGTCCAGGTTCTCGTAGAGCTTCGTTCCCCTGCAGTAATCAACTGAAGTTGTTTCCCCCGAAGCAGTCAACTGAAGTTGTGTCCCCTGCGGAGTCCAATTGAGATTGGCGCGACCACGTTCTCCTCAGCAGGATGATTCCTCTATCTGAGTAGTTCTCTTTCCTTGACAGGAGGATTTCCCCCTCGGCATTTATTTTGCTGACGGGATCGCATCATTATGCATGATTGCATAGCATTGATCATAAACGCATAGCATTTCCACCGTGTGGAGCATGGCACCGAAGCATATGCATAATAAACATGATCTAGGTTGTTACCGTTCTTGTTTTGCAGGTCTTCCGCCGAAGGATCAGTTGCTCAGGATGATTCCTGACATTCTCCCCAACGAAGTCGCTTGCTCCAGGTGATTCTTAAGACCTCGGTGTAGTCCCCAGAGTCGCTTGCTCAAGATGATTCTTGGGATCCCCAGCGAAGTCTTCGGTTCAAGATGATTCTTGAATTCCTCAGCAGGGCCGTTTGCTTAAGATGATTCTTAAAGCTCCTCAGTAGTGCCCCCAGTGAAGGTTGCCCAGGATGATTCCTGAAGCCCCAAGAGAGCCGAATCCTTGGAAGTTGTTCAAGCCATGATTGGTTTGTCCCCGGCAGAAGTTGCCCAGGATGATTCCTGGAATCCCCAACAGAGTGTTTGCTCAGGATGATTCCTGAAATCTCCAGAATGGTTATCGGTTCGAGATGATCCTTGAGGTCCCCGACGGAGTTATTTGTCCAAGATGATTCTTGAAGTCCTCAGCAGAGTTGATTCCTCCAGAATGATTTCTGGACCCCCGGAGCGGAGTTACTTGATAGTTCTCCAGATTTCCCCAGCGGCGAAGCGTCCTCCCGAGTAGGTTTTCTAACGGCGAAGTTGAAACCTCCCTTGAAGACTCCATGATTGAAGTCTGACCGTGTTAATGAAGAAGTTATCTCAGCTGAGGCGGAATGCCTGATGGCATGATCAACCTGATGGTTGAAGTCCGGCTGATGCCCGACAGTGTTCTTGGGATGCCTGATGGCATGATCGACTATGTATTACCAGTTACCGTGTGACCCATTCCCCAATGAAGTTTCTGCATCTTGACGGCGACGTCAGATCCTTTGTAGCTCCAGTGACGATGTTGGATGTTTGTGTTTGACGGCGAGGTCATATCATGGTTGTTTCTGGCGGCGATGTCAGATGATTCGATTCTCCAGCGGCGATGTTGGATGTTTTGTTTGACGGCGAAGTCAGATTATGTTAGTTCTTCCAGCGGAGATGTTGGATGTTTGCTCGACGGCGATGTCGGATGTTGCTCAGAGTTATGTTTGTTTCTGGCGGCGATGTCAGATGCTTTAGTTTTCCAGCGGCGATGTTGGGTATGTTTGCTTCTGACGGCGAGGTCAGATTCTTTGGGTCTCCAGCGGCGATGTTGGGTATTTGTTTGTTCTGACGGTGATGTCAGGTGAGTTATCTTTCTAGCGGCGATGTTGGATGTTTGTGTCTGGCGGCGATGTCAGTTGATTTAGTTTTCCAGCGGCGATGTTGGGTGTTTCTCAGATAGTTTAGTTTCCAGCGGCGATGTCAGATGATTTAATTCTCCAGCGGCGGTGTTGGATAGTTGATTTTGATGGCGAGGTCAGATTATGTTGAGTATTTGACGGCGATGTCGAGGGTTTCTCAGAGTTTTGTTTCTGGCGGCGATGTCAGATGATTTGTTGTTCTCCAGCGGCGATGTTGGGTATTTTGGATAATTGATGGCGATGTCAGATTCTTTGGTTGTCCAACGGTGATGTTGGTTGTTTGTCTCCAGCGGCGATGTTGGGTACGTTTGTTTCTGGCGGCGATGTCAGGAGATTATGTTTGACGACGATGTCAGACTCTTTAGCTCCCCAGCAGAGATTATGTTCGTTCGACGGCGATGTCGAGTGTCTCTCAGAGTTACGTTTGTTTCTGGCGGCGATCTCAGATGCTTTAGTTTTCCAGCGGCGATGTTGGGTATGTTTGCTTCTGACGGCGAGGTCAGATTCTTTGATTCTCCAGCGGCGATGTTGGATATTTGTTTGGTTATGACGGCGATGTCAGATTCTCTATTTCTCCAGCGGCGATGTTGGGTGTTTTGTTTGTTTTGACGGCGATGTCAGATAGTTTAGTTTTCCAGCGGCGATGTTGGATGGTTCTCAGGTTCTTTAATTCTCCAGCGGCGATGTTGGATGTTTGTTTCTGACGACGATGTCAGATAGTTTGTTTTCCAGCGGCGATGTTGGGTGTTTGGGCGTTTTGTTTGTTCTCCAGCAGCGATGTTGGATGTTTATTTCTGGCGGCGATGTCAGGTGGTTTAGTTTTCCAGCGGCGATGTTGGGTGTTTCGGTTGTCTGACGGCGATGTCAGGTGGTTTATCTTCCCAGCGGCGATGTTGGGTGTTTTTGTCAGATTATTCTTCCGTTCTCCAGCGGCGATGTTGGGTATGTTTGTTTCTGACGGTGATGTCAGGTGTTTCAGTTCTCCAACGGCGATGTTGGGCGTTCTTCAGATTCTGTATTCTTCCAACGGCGATGTTGAGTGTTATGGTTGTCCGACGGTGATGTTGGCAGTTTGTTTCCAGCGGCGATGTTGGGTATGTTTGTTTCTGACGGTGATGTCAGGTGATTTAGTCTTCCAGCGGCGATGTTGGGTGTTTTGGTTGTCTGATGACAATGTCAAAGGAAGTTAATGTGGATAACTGACGGCGATGTCAGATCAGTATGTCTCCAGCTAGTTGCCGTGCAGCTAGTATTTCAATGTGTTCGAAGATTCGTTCCTGCCAGAGGATCGTGTATGTGTGCAGTTGGCAAATTTCCGGGTTTATCGGTATTCAACCATCTCGCACCTTGATTGGCTGAGAGTCGTTCGCTCCTCACCCAGTCAGGTTCAAGCCGTTTGAATAGGGGCAACTGTTGCACCCTAAAATTTGACCAACATTTATTTATCCATCGAGAGTTATATAAGGCTATGAAGCTAGCCAAGAAGCTATTCAAGTGTTCAAGGGTTGATACCTTTGTCAGAGATCCTCAGAGGAATTGGTTGAAACCAAGGTGGTGTGCCTCATAACTTGAGAGTTGTGGGTGCTCCTCAGATGATTCTGAGACTATGAAGATGAACTTGAAGCTTTGAGAAAGCTTATGAAATGTATTGAAAGCCATAATGAAGCCTAGATAGGTCATTATACAAGAATTCAGAAGATTCAACCATGAGTGGTAGAATTAGGGTCTGACTGGGTCAACCCTAGGTCAACTGATGATTTGGAGAAGGTTGAGACCTAATCCAAGGGCCATGTGATCATGGAATGATGTATTGAGATGTTATAAGGATGATTCCTAGGCCAACTCATCATGATTGAGGAGTTTGAGAAGTTTCAAGCTAGGGTTTCTAAGGATTGACAGTGTAAAATCCCCTAGTTTGATCCCTATCTTCCAGGAAGTTTAGCTCAAGATGTGATTGTCATCTCATCTTCCCTACAACATGAATGTTGTAGAGCTTGTTCGTAGCTTTAATTTGAGTGGTAGAAGTCCTTGATAGGATTTGTTGAGCTCAAGTTATGGTTTTGACAAATTACAGGTCATCTGAGGTATGTGAATCTGGGTCCTTGAAAGTCACCCAACTTGCAGACAACTTTTGCCCTAGTAGGATGATTCCTATGGTTTCTTGGTCAACATGAATGTTGAAGGTAATCTTCTTAGATTTACAGAAAGTACTAGAAGTCCTTGATAGGATTTGTAGAACTCAACTTATGGCTTTGACAAGACAAGGGCATTTTGGTCATTTGGAAGTTATAGGTCATTTCAAGCATAAGGCCATATCTCCTACTTCCAAGCTTCAAATGGAAAAATCTTCAACATCAAACTTTCTTAGAATGATGTTTTAAGGCTAGTAGGGAGGTCATGAGATGTTGAAAAGGCTCATATCAAAAAGTGATAAAAATGGCCTAAAAATGAGGTATAAGTTAATTCAAGTGAAGTTGAAAATCATAAATCCCAAGTTATAAGTCCAAACCATGTCATGTAATAGGTCATTTTGACTCCAAATGACATTCTAAGAACAATGGTTCAGCCACAATTTTGATTTGAGTCTTGCATCATAGGGTTGCTTTGTAATTTGATTGCTAGCACATGAAGGTACCAAACCAAAACAAGGAAAAACTCAATAAACAAGGAAGATAAGCATTGTAATTCATCCAAAATATCATGTGGGGATAAAATCAAGTTGGTTACCAAGGTTACAAGGGTTTTTGCATGAGATGCCATATAAGGAGAAATGAAAATTCAAAATACCATTGCATGAAAACTTCAAATTCTCATTGGATTGTTCTAGGAGGTTCTAGGCTGTTCTAATCCATTCTATATAACCATTGTGACTTGCATTGAGGCAAGGTTGGTGTTAATTGTTGTACAGAAGAGAGAGTGAAACCAAAATTCCTCCATTGCAAATCATATTCAAACTTCACATTTTTCTTCATTGCTATCTCATTTTTCTTCACAAACCTTCTCCATAAACATTTCTGAGTGTGTTCATATTGAGGGGAAGCTCCATTGATGAAGATTTGAAGGTGTTCACATTGAATTTGCAAAGAAGCAAATCACATTGGATCTTGGAATACAAGCTTGCTCCTTCATATCTTTTGCAAACAGAGGAAGATTCATCATCCAAGGAGTGTTCTTGAAGAATTACAAGGCCTGAATTGAAGAGTTTCATCACCTACCATATCCAAGAATCAGGTTTGCAAAACCACTTCTAACTCTTTATCTAGGCATGGCTAGGGTAAATTACTAGTTTAGATTAGTTAGAGACAATTAGGTGATCATGTATGATGAGTTTAAGAGCAATTGGAGAAGTTTCATTAATGGAGGTCAATTCTTGATGGAGCAAGAACATGCTATATAGTGAATGATAATGCTAGTTTAATGGCTGATTTTGATTAGTGTAACATAAGGATCATTTTGATACCAAGAATTCTGAGTTTGGTTGAAGTGGAAAACTGATGATATTGTGAGGTTCATGGAGTTTCCCCATTCGGGTTGCATGATTTAGAGTGTTTCAGTTCAAACCAATGGCATGGTTGTGTTCAGCGTGGAAAATAGATTAAGTTTGTGCTTTGCATCGTGGAATTTGATGAAGAAATGAGGGAGAACGAATTGGTAGAAGTGAGTTGCATGAACTCTGCGTTTTAATGGAGTTGCAGGCCAAACCATAACCCAAGGTTAGGGATGAAGTTACCACCGTTAGATTGCACGCGGACCATTTGACCAAGGAGATGATCCAACGCTCCACGTTCAAAGCTGATTTGGAGGGAAGCCAGCGCGTATGAAACGCTGCGTTCCACTTAAACGCCACCCTGGGCTTTAAGTTGGAATGCTATACCCACCCCCCAAGCGAGGTCCATCATGTTTTACACTGCAACTCATGGCTATTCACACCGTTCGTTTTTTTCTTTTTCTTTTGATTTTAGCATTTAATTTCTGATTTTAATTTGGGCTCAGCGTATTTCTATACGCACCCCCAGCTTGGGCCCACGCATATATTGCATTGGTTATTGTTTCTATCTGCACCCCATCTCATCTTTTCCATCTTATTTTTTCTCCAAATTTTCTCAAACTTTGAAAATTCATAATAAAATGAAAAATGAATATTTTTTAATGGGAGTTTTTTCTCCCTTTTCATATTTATGTCTAGAAAAATATAAAATCATAAAATTGCCATTTTATTTCATTTTAATATTTTTGGTATATTTTCTAGTTTAATTGCTTTTTAATACTTTTAAGTTGATACCTTAATTTGTAGATTTTAGTTTAGGTATCTCCCTTAGTATTTTTAGTTCAATCTTTTTAGGGTAGTTAGATATATGTCTTAGGTTCCCCCTGGATTAATTCCATATTTTTGTGATGATTTTTAGGTTAGTTTTGATTAGTCGATTCTAGGTTGTATAGAATTAGGTTAAAACTTCAACATAGGTCCATAATAACTTTAGATTTTGGGTTTTAGGACAAGTTAGACTATGGGGCATATATGAGAATTAAGGGTAGGTATGTAGGATCCCTTAGAAATTATATTAGGATTTAATATAATAGTATGCTATTTTTAGTTGATTTTTGTATTGGTTGATTGTTTGTGTTGCCTTTAGGGCATGTTTGCTTTAGTTGCTTTGCTTTGTGGGCTTGGAGAGCTTGATCTTGTCCTAAGGAGCATTGTGGAGCATAGTAGAAGATTTGAAGATGCATTGAGGAGCTTGAGAGCTTGTTCTTTTTCTTTTTGTTTTGTTTTAGGGTAAGGGATTAGGAAGAGTTTAGATGTAGATAACTCCTTTCTCAAACATGGATGGTATCATTCACCTCCATTCCTCCCTATGATTCAAAGTCCTTCCATGGTATACACCTCTCTCCTTTGGAGGGATAAGTGATGTACCTAGGAAGTAGAACTTTTGAGGGAACCATTCCTTTGATGTTGAACCCTTGTAGGTCACCTTTGGTGATCAAATAAGCAGTTCAATATCCCCCAGCTTATCCAGTAAGTGATTTTCTCTGGTTTGAATATCTTGATAGATGTCAGAGCTTGAGTGTGAAGATGAAGACTTCATTGAAGAGTGTAGAGGAGGATGAATCCTTGAGTATTTCCATTCCAGCTGAAGCTTGAAGAGCAGCAAGAGCAATTTGACACTTGAAGATCCCTGAAGATCCAGTAAAGCCTGAAGGTAGAGCTGATTAAGAAGCTGAAGCTTAAGGGAGAAGATGAGTTGAAACTCATATTGTAGGGTTGAAACCTGGAAGAGCAAACTGATGTTTGTCAGGAGTGATTTGAAGTCTGAAGACTGAGTTGCTGTGGGAAAAGCTGAAGCTTGGAGTTGAGAGAGGAGTTGATCTGTTTTCTCCTTTTTCTTTTCTGTATTGCTGTGTTTTGTTTGACTTGTCTGATGCATTAGAATAAGTCCATCTAGAATAAGTAGAATCTAGGAGCATGATTGCACTAGAGGTTGAGTTACTCCCTCTGCTTGAATTGTTACTGCGTGGCTTTGCTTGCGGGTATTCGGTAGAGCCCAGCTCCCTTGCCCATGTGGTTTTGTTTGCCTGATGGCATTTCATTTCATTTTATCTGTATGATTGCAGTTTACTGTTTATTGCTTGATAGCATGTTGTTTATATTTTAGTATGATTACTGTTATTTCATGACTGGCTTGAGGTTGAGATGAGCTTGTGGAGGCTGAAGCCCCACACACATTTCCTCCCTCACTTGCATTGCATGCATTTTACTGTTAAGCTGATGCTTTGTCTGTTTTGGCGTATCATTGACATGATCCCTTAGGACTCTAATTTCCTTTGATAAGGATATGATGATAGAATTTTAGGTTGAAACCTATGCATGACAACTTCTAGGAGTTCCCTGTTCAAACCTCAACCATAGGATGAATCCATGGCATGATAACAGTAGGACTTGATAGTCTCCCTCCTAGTTGGGCTTGTTCTCTTCTCATCTCAAAACAATTTAAGATACAGTAATCATGAATGATTTCTTTCGTACGTTACGAGCCTTAAGCTATCTGAGAAAGGGTTGTGGGAGAGTTTCTTTTCCACAGTCTGGATGTTTAGTATGGTACCCTTTGGGTGACATGCGACGCATTCACTCTCAGGTCATAGTCTCTAGTGCGGTTGAAATCGCAAACACAATAAAAAACACTTCTTTCGCAAAAAACAGGAAATAAACCGTAGTTTCCCGAACTACGTATGCTCTGATCTCTCATGCCTGTTGAGAGTACGTAGGCACAAGATGGCGATGTCTTGGTGAGCAACCTTCCCTCATAACCCTTCGTAGGCCGAACTACGTTGACTCTGATTTCTCGTTCCCTGATGAGAATACGTAGGCATAAAGCACGACGCTTTGCCGAGTCATTTTTCTTTTCTTTTTCAGCCAGCCTTGATAGGTAGATAGAATAAAACCAACCCGTCCAAGTAAACACAACAAGCGTGGATTCCGTCGAGTACGACGAACGTGAGGGGTGCTAATACCTTCCCCTTGCGTAACCGACTCCCGAACCCAGACAATGGTTGCGACGACCTTGTCTTACCCTTTTTCGTTAGGTTTTTCTGATCATTTCCTTTCCCGCTCTGAGGGATAAATAACGAAAGGTGGCGACTCTTCTGTCATGCCGGCACCTTATTTTCGCGAAAGCGACAAGTACCTCCCCACAATTATGAACGCTGCGGGATATGTTTAGAAAATGACCAAGGATGCTATCTCGTACGAGCAGCTCTCCAAAATCAAGTAAACCAATGAGAGATCCTACCAAACAGAATGGAGGATTATCAGTCAATCAATATGGTGCAAGATTGCCCAGGGCAGTACGTAGTTCATGACATCAAAAACATTAAAACATCATTGGTCAAATTTCACAAATACTTGTGTGGACTTAACTACTTTGGTCCAAATCACCATGATCACCCAGCTTACAGAAAATGCTACAGAAGTTGATATGGTTGCCTTCGCATCCGAAATGAGATTCAAGGACTGTTAGACCAAAAGACCGTCATAATCTTCAATAAAAGAGAATTCATTAACTACAGAATTGATGAAGATGTCTTCACCATAATTCCCCTGCTCAGTGAACCAAAGCACTTGGAAATCCCTTTCAACGATGGAAAACTCCTGGTATCCCCAAGCTGGAACCAATAGAAATTGCCCATGACAGTCAAAAGAGTCACATAACTCCTTTTGTCATCTACTTGCCAGGACCAGTGCCATATGAATAAGAAAAAGTCATTCCTTACAAATACGATGCTACCATGATATAAGATGGAAGGGAAGTTCCACTGCCATCCATTGTCAACATCGCTGATATAAGCCGGGTCACCCGAAGTGGTCGAATCTTCAACAGAGGCATAGAAGAGCCTACAAAAGAAAAAGAACCTCAAATTGAAGTTCCTGATAAACAGATTGGCCAGTCAAGTGGTACAGATCAGGTGAAAAATAATGATGAAATTTTAAAGCTAATCCAGAAGAGTGAATATAACATTGTGGATCAGTTACTGCATACTCCTTCTCGGATATTCGTATATCCCTTCTACTGAGTTCGAGAGCTCATAGGGAAGTTTTACAAAAGGTTTTGGAACAAGCCTTCATGGAACAAGATGTAACAGTGGATCAATTTGATAGCATTGTTTCTAGCATCACTTCCTGTAACAACTTATGATTTATTGATGAAGAGCTTCTGGAAGAGGGTAAAAATCATAACATGGCACTCAATATCACCATCAACTGCAGGGACGATTCTCTAGCAAGCGTACTGGTAGACACTGGTTCATCCCTAAATGTCATGCTGAAATCAACTCTCATGCAATTATCTTTTCAAGGCACTCCAATTAGAGGTAGCGAGATCATAATCAAAGCTTTTGACGAATCTAGAAAGACAGTTATTGGCGAAGTTGACCATCCCATAACCATTGGTCCTCATACTTTTTAAATCACATTCCAAGTAATGGATATCTGAGCAGCATACAATTTTTATTGGGACGACCTTGGATCCATGAAGTAGAAGCAGTCACCTCAACACTTCACCAGAAGCTAAAGTTTGTAAAGAACTGGAAGTTGGTCATAGATGTGGAGAACAAGCTTTAATCGTGAGCAATCTATCATTGCTTTCCTACGTGGAACCAGAAGAGATCATTGGAACTGAATTCCAGTCACTTTCTGTAATTAACAAAGGCAGTCAAGAAAAAGGAGCATCTATTTCCTCCTATCAAGACGTCGTTCAGATAGTGGAAAACATACCACTAAGGGATGGGAATATGTTGTGATTCTTACCGATAACAAAACGAGGAAAGGTCTCTGTTTTACACCAGCATGTACCAAGACTACAACGAAGGACGAAGCCTTTCTCCCTATTCAAGATTTCTTCCACAACGGAGGTTTCCTCCATCCTACTTCCCAAAAGGTCCACACCATCGAGGAAAATGACTTTAAAGACAATTCTTCCAATCCAGATGAAGAATGGAAATCATATTTCAATAATGAAGGTTATACACACAAGAAGAAACATACATGCCGTTTTTCTTTCCACAACAAAACGCCAGATATATACTGAAATTAGATGTCGAGATGATCTACAGAGATTACGATACTGAAGAATGTCGTGCTCCTCCCAATTCATTAGAATCTGATACTCTAATGAAAGATAGTTTTGACTACAACTCGGATGACCCCATGGATGATTTACCTATTTAGGATCCTAACATAGAAAATCTAGGATATCAAAGCCAGTCTGAGAATACATATTTTCCAAATAACCCTAAAGAAGATTCATCTGCTCCTTCGGAAGAATGGATGCCTTATCTGAAAAACACTGAATATGTCAATCATCATCTTGATGAAGTCACAAGAATCACCAAACAAGAATTTATTAACTTTACACTACCTGAAGTCAATGTCATCGAGGAACACAACCCCTCAGAAACTTGGGATACCTTGAGATAGCCGGGCAAAAAGTTTGATTTCCTAGTGAAGTATACTTCCCTTGAAAGCTCTCGCATCTTGTTTGGAGACATCCAACCAACTGGATAGGGAGATCCTCCTGATCAAGAAGATACATGTGAAAAGGCAACAAAAATTTTCTCTGCTAATAACTATGCATGGGAAGAAGACTCTAGTGATCCGACCCCGCCAGAAGTCAGTGTCACTACTGAAGGCAATCCTAGAAGGAAAGTACCAGACTTTGTAATTCACAGAGAAGTTCGTCACAATTGGATAGCTGTTGATGTTCCGAATATTGTTCACATCTCAAAGTAAATGCCTCGTCTTTATTTTGACCTTTCACCTTGCCCGGGTGAAAAGATGTTTTATAGGGATTGTCTCTTGTAAATATTTCCTCTCTGCCTTGCCCAAGGAAAATGAGTTTTGTTTTATAGGACTTGTGTTTCAAGAATTGACAAATCATAAATAAATATGTCATTCTGAATTCCCGCATTTCTTGTTGTTTTCGGTTTTTGATTTTTCAAAAAATAGTAATCCTAAAACATACAAAGTAACGAACGTTTTCAAAAATACACTGTACACAACTTCTTGCATTTTTCTGTATTTTCTAAAAAAGGAATCATCAATCAAATTGTGCAGATTAACTGTTAAAAACCCCGTTGAAATATATGATCTGATGCCTTCTCCCAACTTTGAGTTCCCGATATTCGAAGCTGAAGAAGAAGAGGACAAAGAAATTCCAGATGAGATCTCTCGATTACTCATACAAGAGGAAAAATATATTCAGCCTTACAAAGAGCCATTGGAAATGGTAAATTTGGGCTAAGAAGAAGAAAGGAAAGAAGTTAATATTGGAGCACTGCTCAGTACAAATGATAAAGAAAGTATGATAAAACTTCTCAAAGAATTTCCAAATGTGTTTGCTTGGTCCTACCAAGATATGCCAGGGTTGGATACCGACATCGTGGAGCATCGTTTGCCGTTAAAGCCAGAGTGTTCGCAAGTTAAACAAAAGTTGAGAAGGACTCACCCAAATATAGCCATCAAAAGTAAGGAAGAAGTTCAAAAGAAAATTAATGTAGGTTTCCTTGCCATGTTAGAATACCCTTAGTGGCTAGTCAAAATAGTGCCAGTTTCCAATAAGAATGAAAAAGTTAGAATGAGTGTAGACTACAGGGATCTAAAAAAATTCAGTCCAAAAAATGAATTTCCCTAACCACACATTGATATGTTGATTGATAGAACTGCAAAGTTCAAAGTCTTTTCCTTCATGGATGGATTCTCAAGTTATAATTAAATCAAAATGGCATCAGAAGATATGGAAAAAACTTCAGTCATTACACCCTGGGGAACCTTTTGCTACAAAGTGATGATGTTTGGATTAAAAAATGCAGGCGCAACTCATCAAAGAGAAATGACACCTCTACTTTATGACATAATACAAAAGAAATTGAAGTGTATGTAGACGACATGATTACTAAGTCTGAAACAGAAGAAGAGCATGTGAAAGATTTGTCAAACCAACTCAAGCGTCTGAGAAAATACAAACTCCACTTGAATCCCGACAAATGTACATTTGGTGTTTGCTCAGGAAAGCTTTTAGGATTCATCGTCAGCTAGAAAGGAGTTTAAGTTGATCCCGACAAAGTCAAGGCTATTCAAGAAATGCCTTCACCCAGAATAGAAAAGCAAGTAAGAGGATTTTTGGGATGCCTAACTTACATCTCAAGATTCATATTTCTCATGACAGCGACATGTGCACCTCAAGCTCCTCTGAAAGGATCAAGGTTGTGTATGGACGGAAGATCGCCAGAAAGCTTTTGAAAGTATCAAGGAATATATGCTTAATCCACCTATTTTGTCTACTCCGGTGGAAAGAAGACCCCTAATCATCTACTTAACAATACTAGAAGATTCCATGGGATGTGTGCTGGCTCAACAAAATGAAACAGGAAGAAAAGAATACAACATTTACTACTTAAGCAAGAAATTCACAGACTGTGAAACTCGATACACTATGCTCGAAAAAACCTGTTGCACTTTAGCTTGAGCTGCTAAACGTCTTCGCCAATATATGATTTGTCATACCACTTGGTTAATCTCTAAAATGGATCCGATCAAGTATGTCTTTGAGAAACCTGCTTTAACTAGAAGAATTGCCGTTGGAAGATGTTGTTATCAGAATACGACATAGAGTACCATGCTCAAAAAGCCGTCAAAGGAGGTATTCTTGCCGATCACCTGGATCACCAACCAATTGACGATAATGAATCAATCAGATTTTACTTCCTAGACAAGAATGTGATGTACCTAAAGATGAAAGACTGCGATGAACCGTTACCAGACGAAGGGCCAGAGCCAGGATCCCGATGGGGACTAATATTCGACGGAGCTATCAACGCCTATGGAAACAGAATTAGGGAAATCATTGTTACACCTCAGGGTGCCCATATTTCTTTCACTGCCAAGTTGGCACTCAAATGTACAAACAATAAGGCCGAATACGAAGCTTGCATCATGGGTCTCGAAGAAGCCATTGACTTAAGGATAAAGAATTTGGATGTGTATAGAGACTATGTTTTGGTTATAAATAAAATCAAAGGAGAATGGGACACATGTAAACTTGGTTTAATTCCTTACAAAGACTACGCAAGAAGGTTGTTACCTTTCTTTGACATAATTTATTTTCATCATATTCCTCATGAAGAAAACAACATGGCTGATGCACTTGCTACACTATCCTCCATGATTAGTGTGAATCGATGGAACAACTTACCCAAGATTGACATAATGTGCCTTGAGAGGCCCGCTTACGTATTTGCAATAGAGGCATTCGTCGATGACAAACCATGGTATCACGACATCAAATGCTTCCTTTAAAGACAAGAATACCTGCCTGGGGCATCCATAAAAGACAGGAAGACTCTCAGAAGACTGGTTGGCAACTTTTTCTTGAACAATGATGAACTCTAAAAAAGAAACTACGACATGGTTTTGCTCAGGTGCGTGGACAGACACGAAGCGAACATGCTAATGAAAGAGATTCATGAGGATTGGCACAAAGTTCTCTCGTTTTCTCTTCATGGATATCGCACATTCGTCCCCACTTCAATAGGGGCAACCCATTTCTCTTCCGTATACAACATGGAAGCAGTACTCCCCATAGAGGTGGAAATCCCATCAATGAGAGTCTTGATGGAAGCCAAGCTAACAGGAGCTGAATGGTGTCAAAGCATACATGATGAACTGAATCTAATCAAAGAAAAGAGAATGACAGCTTTATGCCGCGGTCAGTTATATCAACAAAGATTGAAGAAAGCTTTTAACAAAAAGGTTCGACCTCGGGTATTCAGAGAATGCAACCTCGTACTCGAAAAGATCCCATCTTTCCTCACCGGCTCCAGGGCCAAATGAACTCCAAATTATGATGGCCCATATGTTGTTAAGAAAGCCTTTTCAGGTGGTGCCTTAATACTGACAACTATGGATGGTGAAGATTTCAATCGACCTACAAATGTCGATACAATCAAGAAATACTTCGCCTAAAAAAACAGCTCGCTAAGTTAAAATTCCGAAAGGGCGACTTAGGCAAAAATTAGAGACATAAAACAAAGCAAAAAATATTATCCCGGTAGATTAAAAACCTGAAAAAGCAATCTAGAAAAAAGTTAGGGATTTATGGCTAGTAACTGCATCCAAAAAGATTGGATCATCTCAGGCGAACTTCATCTATCAAAGAATCATCGATTAAGTTAATTTCAACGAAATCTCAAGAACATTTGGAATGTAAAGTTATTAAAACGATAGTGGTCATTATATTTCAATGTAGCCCTTTCCCGTTGAATTACCATTTTCTAACTTTGTAATGTTCCATGGAATCACGTATTTGGCTGATTACCATCCTATTAATGAAAATTTGAGCCTTTGTGCCTTTTTTTTTGTAATTCTCACTTTTATTC
Organism: Lathyrus sativus; assembly: GCA_963859935.3. NCBI lineage: Eukaryota > Viridiplantae > Streptophyta > Magnoliopsida > Fabales > Fabaceae > Lathyrus > Lathyrus sativus. The sequence goes on from OZ012738.1 coordinate 360,239,568, forward strand.
TGCCTTGCAAAATAACATTTTTTATCTGATTTCCATTCTTGAAAAAAAATGAATTTGCTTTTAAAATAAAGATGGTAATTGTCATACCCCAAATTTTATCCTTAGATTCTTTGATCTTTTGCATATCATTCTAGGTCAATCATCTTGGATAATATCCAAATTATCAGCCAAAATAAATTTTTTGGAATTACAGTCGAATCGGTCAAACTAAAAGTCAATTGTGCGTAAACTTAGTAGACGGATAATTTTAAAATCGAGCTTTCAGACGTCAATGATATTAATCTACATTTCGCGTAGTTTAACCTGTCATGCTCATTTAAATTTTTTGACTACTTTTTGGTCGCATTTTTGGACAGTTTAAGCCATTTTAGCGGGTAAAATTTATTTCAAAATTTGACCAAATGCTGTGTTTTTTCGAATCGTATATTTTTTTTTGATCATTTTGGTGTATTCATTTTAATTTTTTTAGCACTTTGATACCAGACCAAGTTTTTGTTTTTTACTGCTTTTATTTCTATTTTTAATTAATCATATTTTTAATTTAGTTTATTTTTTAAAAATATTTTATTTTATTTTATTGTTTTCTTTTATTATTAATTTTTTTAATATTTGTTCATGTCGCAATGAGAATTGGATATCAAGCTATTGATTAACTTGAATCACAAATCATTATTCACCACCGGTCTTTAATTTGTCCAAGGGAAGGGAAAAAGATCGAAATAACCCATGAGTATGCAATGCAATGCAGAGTTAGAGAATCTAAGGTTCGGGGGTTGGTTAAACTTAGGGAAGGTGTTAGCATCCTAAGCATTTGTAGTACTCTACAGGAACCTCTTGTTTATCGTGTTATTGTTGTCTGCTAAGGGTGAAAAACCTAGGAGGTTTATTTCTAAGTATGCTCGCCAAGAAGTCGCATCTTGTGCCTACGTATCCTGACGGGAATGGAATCAGAGCATTCGTAGTTCCCCTAAAGGGATTGAGGAACCATTGACTGTGGTCAAATTTCCAGGAGGGAGAAGGTTTGTTGATTGATTCCAGGAGAAGAGACGAGTCGTCATCTTAGGGAGAATACTCGATCTTAACGACCACAAGCATATGGAATATGATCTTTGCATCATTGAGAGAAGGGCTCCAACTTGGATATATAATCGATGAGTATGCCACATACCTCTCTCAAGCAAAAAATATTCTACATCTTTCTCGATTATGTTATAGGATAGGAGAATTATATCTCGACTACAAAGATGACTTATGTCTAATTCTCTTATGGGAGAATAGGATTCTTAAATGGTCATCTAAGTTGAAAATGGTAATCCTATGTTGAGAATACAAGGGTGACCTAGGCTGATCAACCTGAGAAAATCAGGGATCAAGCGGGGGAAAATGATGTAGATGAACAATGCATTGTATATAACTTAAAAATTTTATATACAAGTTCTTAAACAAAGAGTACAAAGAAGCAATAATCATCAGATCAGGATTGAAATCACGTGAGACATACAACAGAGCCAATTATAAAGCGAGATGTCACAGTATACATGGAATCAAGCACAAGTAAAGGATAAAAGTGTATGAGCAAAGAGGCGTAGTATAATTCAAGAATAAGGTTCGTTATGTTTATATTGGAAGAGTGATAAGGCAACTAATCAATCTTTAAAAAAAGCAAGTAATCGATTAAATAGTCAATGTAAACACTAAAAAACGAGGAAGAAAGTGGTGACTATAAGTGTATTAATAAATTATCTTTGATAAAATAATTACAAAATTCTAAATTATTAATACCTTAGAGAGATATTCTTCATTTTCTTTAAAACAATTTAAGTGATTATAAAATAATTAACTAAGTTAAGTTGTAAATAAAATAAATATTTAAGTTACCTAAAAAGAAGAAATCTTAGTTTTAACAATAGAAAAGCTCTTTTTTAAATAAAAACACTAAACAAAAAAAGAAAAGGAAAAGGGCGCACGTTGACAACATGGAGAGACGTCCACCATGGGCCTCCGGTCAACCCTCCCTAAGGTCGTCCGATTAGAATGAATAAAAGGGGGATCCGGATCCATGGTATGTCCGCGAGGATGCACGATAAGGTTAGGTGGACACACATACATGGGATTGAGAGTACAACAAAACAGGAAAACATGGAACAACAAGCCCTAAATCCACATCCTTTTGCTTCGTCTCCCTCCTCAAACCTCTCTCGCCTTCGACGAACAAGAACAACCGCCGCTATGCCATAATCCACCAGCAACAACTTGAGCAAACTGAAGCCTCTGCAATCTCTTACTCGGAACTTTTAACGAAACCCTCCCTTAACCTCTCAAAGCAAAGTCGAACCCCAAAAACCCTAAATCCCAAATTAGATGACATGAACCCTAACCCTCTAAAGCAAACCTTAAAAGCGGTTAAACAACGAACGAAATGGTAAACCAATAAATTAAAATAGATCAAACATGGCATATCAAATCGCAGATCGAGGGAGAAAACATCGTTACCTGTGATGAGGGATCTTGATGGCAAGATAAGTCTCCTTTACCCTTTTCCTTCTTCGCTTATGAGTGTGGTGAATTGGGATGCTCTTCTTCCTTTACTCTGATCTTTTTCACGCACACCTCTACTTATCTTCTCCTCTTTGATCCCTCCCTCTTTCTTTATATATAGGTTTATTGCCTTGAATATTTTCCTTTTTGGATTGATTGTGTCTGAAACATGTTTTGGGATTTTCCTCTTTCGATTCAGCATGTCCCTTATGTTTTTTTTGAAATTTTGATGATAATAATCTTCTTTCCCTTTTCGATTCAGACTGTTTGATTATGTTGCGAATTTTGAATGCATGGCCAACATTTCTTGGTTATGGTGGGATTAACTGTGTCAAATATTGCAGGTATTGATTCTTCCTTGTCAAAAATCACGGGGCCCTGGATAACTTCAATTCCAAAGTCATGATGAGAAATTTATGTCTAGTCTTTTTATCCTACAGAAGAAAATGGGGAGCATGATATGCTATGAAGATTAGGCTTGAGCATCAGGTTAGTAACACAATAGGGTGGGGAATGTTCTTCAATCAAATTCTTTGAGTGATGACAGTGATTTTCTTGATGCATTTGTAGTGTTCATGGCTTCGTTTTCTGCTACCATTATCTTCTTCATTAATTGGCGAACAAGTAAAGTATAGCTAGCAATCTAAAAGGGATAATTAAAGGCTTTGAATCTTAATGGAAGCAGAGTTGTTCATCTTTGTTATCGAGGTATAAAACCTTTCTCTCTTCTGATTCCTTTGTATTTTTGTTGGGTTTCATTGTCATTTTGCTTTTACATTGGTCGTAGCAGTCAAGGGATTGCTACTGAGGTGCGGATACCAATGGAGAGTTATCATGATCATGGCTTTGTGAAGATCTTGGGTGTGGGTAGATTATGATTTGGACTTCCCGTAGCTAAAGGTACCAGGTGATATCCAAGTGGTGAAGAGGGTTTAACATGCTTCTTTGCGGCTTTTGCAACAATGGCTTGTGCGGATATTGTTATGAGTTTAACTTGTTGTGGTGATTACAAGTTTCTGGAATGGAGGGTGAACTCGTGTGATGTACTTTTAGCACAGTCTCAACTTTTGATCCCAATAAGTATTCCCTAGTTGAAAACAAATTTTCATCAACGGGTCTTTGTGTGTTTGATCGCTAGTATGTCTAAATGCTTTGTGACTGGAAGTGCACAGTTTGATCGCGTAGTTTTAAAGATTATCGAACCCAAAGGATCAAGAATCAATCTACCGCTATCTAATGCTACTACGTAAATCTAAGGCTAATGGATTTCTAAATTTGGGATACAAGTAAGAAAATAAGACCAGATTGAAATATAACTTAAATCAAGATAATGCGAAATATTTGTATATAATTCTATCAGTCATCCGGGGTTCAGTAATTCATGGGCGTTTAGTTTAAAAGGAAAAAATGTTATTCTGTAGAAAATACTCATTTAAAAGACTTTATCTCACACTCTCGTGTTTATTGACTTAGACTTTACTCTCAAATCAGAATGAAGGCTCTCGCTCTCTCATTTGTATTTAAAAACACTTTTTGAAAATAAGTAGATCCTAATTAACCCTAAAGCGCTCTCGCTGTATTTAAGACTAATGTTCAGTTTCATCTATCAAGTTAAGACCTTAAACTCTCGCTGCATTGATCTTAACCTTTGTTACCTTTTTACTCTCGTAACAAAAGTTATTATGTTATTAAAAGAAACTGAGACCAGACGAATAGATCTGTTAAATTGACGCCATGAGTTACATAATCCCCTTTGACTGATCGTAATTACATACTGATACTAAGAGGTTTAGCCAGACATGGCTTTCATACTATTACTAAATCTAATCTTAATGATAAACAGAAAGTAAAGTGGATGCATAAAAAATGACAATAACAATAAAAGCAGATAAATGGAACCTAACAATTAGAAGAACAGAAAACACTTGGATTGGATTACGGAGGTCAGCTTGCAGTTCAATAAAAAATTACAACCCGTAAATCAATCCTAACACTAAATGACAATTTTTTATCATTTAGGAGTGGTACTCGCCACCTCTCTCTTCCTTAGAAGGTGGCAGGCGCCACACTTCTTACGCATTCCATGGTGGCAGGCGCCACACCCAAGTGGCAAGTGCCACTAGGTGTGTGGTGGCCCCCGCCCCTTTTTTTCTTTCCTTTCTTCTTCTTTTCTTTCCTTCCTCTTTTCTTTGCATTTCCTTCATTTATTTCTTCTTTTATTTCTTTAATCCATATTTATGATAACCTAGAAAACACAAGAAAATAGATGCGTAATAGAAGATAAATTAGATAAAACAACAATAAATGCATATAAAATTCATGTAAGTCAAGTCAAATTTCCTATATAATTTCCCGTTATCAAACTCTCCCACACTTGAACCTTTGCTTGTCCTCAAGCAAATAAAACATATTAGGCATGGAATTTAACATGACATAACACAGATCATACATTGTTGCGAAAATTCCGTACGAAAGATAGGTACTGGATAAAAATACTAAGGATACCGTAATGACACGAAATTACTAAGTGCAATCAAAAACTCCCTCTCTCTGCAGACAAGTTCGAATCATGTTATTATAACTCAGCCTATTCATTTTCACCTCTTTTCATTCTCGCGCAATCACATTAAGCCCGTTATCCCTGCACGCCCATGGTAAGTAAACCTGTTAGTGTTCATTGATCTCTTTTTCAAAACTTTTTCACATTCTTTTTCTTGTGTATTTTTGAATTTCAAGAGTCCGATCCGTTGGGCTAAATGGTCGGGTAAGGACCATCTAACTTAGTAAGAGCATATCTTTCATTCACTTTTTCTGATAATTCTATTTGATTCTTATTTTTGAGATCAAACACGTATTTGCATCAGTTTATTACTTAGGTTGTGCTTTAGGATGGTGTTGACTGCTAGTATAAACTAATCAAGAGGTTACTCTAAAATTTAAGGCTTTGGCATAATAAGTATTCAAATTCATCAGCATATTCAGGGGGTTCAAGGTGTCGGGACGTACCGATATTATTAATACTTTCCCAAATCTCTCGAACTCAGTCTAAATCAAAAAATATACTTTTTGGGTCTGTGTCATGCTTTTAAACCAACAATTAATTTTTTTTTGTAATGGCTTAAGAATTTGGGAGAATCCGATAAATGAAGGAAACTATGTATAATGACTCGACAGTACATGAATTTGATTTTATTAACACTAAAACAATTTAAAATCTACCTAGAAAATAGTAAATAAAAGCGGTAAAGCTTCCTCTCCCACAGTTAAATCGAGCATTGTCCCTAATGCAACGAATTAAGGTAAGAAAAGAAGGTATAACCTGGATATTCTTCTATCTGCGGCCTCTGCCGTGAGTTCGTGTCCGCCTACCATTTCCAGGGTGGTCAGGTGGATCTTCTGGATTTTCCGCATGTACTGATGAATCCGCCATCTCTGCGATCAATCTTGACATGCTGTTTTATTCGCTTTGCATCTGTCAGAGAATCTGCACCATCTCGGCTTGCTGAGCTTCGATGCTCTGAATTCTCTGATATCACTGAGCGTCTAATTCGCTTCATCGTAGCATCTAAGCATATATTTCGTTGAGAGTGGCGAGTGTGTCTTCACTTCTTCTCGGTCTGCGCCTTGAGGATGTATCTGCAACATTTTCAGAAGCGACACATGTAGTGTGTGGAGGTGCGTTAGTATTGTCCCCGCCAGCAGCAGCATTCTCTGGAATATGTGCGGGGATTGGGTTATCAATATAACAATAATTATCATGGTTACACACATCTGTGCGAGCAGGGTTCGGCAGAATAAAATCTGGGAACACTTGGTTATTAATCATTAAATCAAAGTTCTCGTCTCTCCGCCTCCTCACCATTTTCATACTTCTAACCATGTTTATATCTATAGTTCTCGGATGTAGGGGCGTTAACAATGAAAAAATTATTTTCTAAGCCGAGAATTCGACCTAGAGTAGCTATCAGGCCACCAAAAACTATAGCTCCCTTTTTAGCGGTGGCTATCACTTTCATGTGGGAGAACAAAAACGGGGCAGTGTTTATCTTCTCGACGGTTTCTAATGCGGTAAAAAGATAGAAAAATTCTGCTTCATTTACCTAATTAGAATTTGACCTACCAAAAATGGTACAGGCCAACAGTTGGCGCAAATAGCGCACCAACGGGTTTTGGATAAAGGAGGCTCTATTGCCTTCAAAACTATGGGTTACTGCCCCTGTTATCACTCTCCAAAAATATTTATATGTGTTTATCCAGCCAGCACCATCGGGCACATCGTAGTGCTGCATAGAGCTCGGCTTGTTTTTTGCTCGCTTCACCTTCTCTAAAGATCACTTGGTAGCTCTCCATGGCAGTAACTTGAAAACAATATTCTTCTTTCTCTCTGATTTTTTGTGAACGAGTATTTGGTTTTGTGTTTTGATAAGTTGGTAAGGGTGGTATAAATAAGGGAGTTATACGAGTTAATATTGTTGGTATGGTTGGTTTTCTTTTATTACGGTCAACAAAATCAGAAGAAGCAGGATATGTGGCAAGCATGCAAGATAGTGAATGGCACGTGGGAGTATGCATGGTGTAGGTGGGATTTAGGTGGCAGACATGCACAGGGTGGGCCACCTAAGTGAGTGGCGGGTGCCACTTCCTTTGTGAAGCATGTGTGGTGACCGCCACCTCTTGCTAGAGGGTGTGGCGAGTGCCACAAGCAAGGGTGGCGAGTGCCACTTCCTTTTGCAAGACAAGGTGGCAAGTGCCACCTCTTAATATGGAGAAAAAGACAAAAAAAAATTATTTTTGAAATTTTGAAGAAAATATGAAAATGAAATGTTAATTCACTAATGATAATTAGATATGAAAATGAAAATGAAATGGAATAGTAGAACTTCGGAAAGGAAATTCAATTGTTAATCACTAGAAGAAATAAAATAAAATGTCTCAAACAAAGACAATTACAAAAATCAGTAAATTGCAAAAACAACAAAATAACATTGTCCGAAAATAAATAAACTTGTTCGAAAATAAAGTTCCTCTGCCACACTTGAATCAAACAGTGTCCCCACTGTTCGAAAGTGTGAAGATGGGAATGCAACAATATCCAAAAAGTTAGCCACGAGGAGGAGGAGGATGAGGAGCGATATAGAAGAGATGCTGATAAACGTGATCCAGCTGCTCCGTCACCACATCCATGAGTTCCTGAAAATACACACGTAGAGTTATAATTTCACCTCTAAGGTCAGTGACGCTCATCTCCAGCATGCGGATAGTAGCAGTATGATCCACGTGTTGGGCGGCAGGCACAACAGGAGTGCTAGAGCCAGAATCAGAGATATGGTCATCATATTGGTCATAATGGTGATATATTTGTGGAGTCTCAGGGAGTGAACTAAGTCATACAACCAATTATTTATATTGTGGACACTGGTTCTTTCATAATTCGGTAAGGTAAAGAGACAGGCAACCTGGTTATCGATCAGGAGTTCAAAGGTGTCAGGGCCAAGGTTTCTAATGATGCCACGATTTAGGCAAAATGGAATATCCATAGGTCGTATAGCACCTAAGGGGTTAATGATAAGAAGCGGTTGCCTCAGCCCAATGGCATTGGCAATCATGGTTACTAGGCCTCCTATAATGATCGATCCATGGTCGGCTTGTGCTATAAGTTTAAAATTGGCCATCATAAAGGCAGCCCCATTAACGGGTCGAGCCTGAGAAGCACAATAAAGCATGAAAATCTCGTCTTTCGACACATAGTAAATATTTTCCTCTGTACCAAACAGGGTGTGAGCAAAAAACTTATGAAGGTATCGGATGGCAGGGTTATGGATGCTTTCAGAATACATAGTGTTGGGTTTAGGATGATTATTTCCGGTTATGCTACCCCAGAAATACTCCAAGACAAGGTTGGTTACTAGTTCCTCTTATACTATGGTATAAGAATCATGGCCTCTTGGAAATCCTAGGAGTTCGACCATCTCTCGGTGGTTAAAATGGTAGTCCATGTTAAACATCCTAAAGCTGATAAGGCCACTACTGAATCCATACCTGTGGTCGGGTTGGTAAATCAGTGAGCTAAGGAATTTCTGGGTATGCCTACGGTAAGAACTAAATCTCCTATTGATAGCAGAATGCTCTCAACCAATTTGGTTGAGAAGGTACATAACGTTGTTCCGAATACCTAATCCAGTCATGGTGGGTCCATCAGGATAGATGGTAAGTGACATCTCTCTCTGAGCAAGGGCTTCGAAGCGCCTCCTCTGAGCTCTGCCTCTGAAAGTAATGCCCATATAGTCAACTCGGTTCATCACCAAAGTTAGTAACTAACTAATGTTAAGCTAGCCTGTATATAAGTGGACAATGAAAACAAGTTAGTAATGACTAAAATGGATAAGATTGCATGATTATTCTTGGAACAGAAAAATGAAAAGCATATAAAAGAAATTAAAAATAAAAGATTATAAAAATAAACAATAAAATTAAAAAGCGGGTTGTCTCCCACCAAGCGCTTTATTTTATGTCATAAGCTCAACATAATTTTAAAATCACTAGTTTTGGGAATGAGTGTGCAACTCAGCGAGCTTTAGACTAGCGGAGTAGTCTCTGTTTTCAATGTTATAGTAATGTTTCATGCGCTGCCCTTTAACGATGAACGGTTCACTACATTTTCCTTTTATTTCTACTACACCATTTTGAAAAACTTTCGTCATCTCAAAGGGACTAGACCACTTATAACAAAGTTTTCCCGGGAAGAGTTTTAGTCGATAGTTAAATAGGAGTACTACATCACCCTCAGTGAACTCTTTCGTCGATATACGCTTATCATGCCATTTTTTGTTCGTTCTTTATAGATGTGGGCATTCTTGTAAGTGTCTAACCTAAGCTCTTCTAGTTCATGGATGTCTAAAATTCTTTTTTCGCCTGCAGTAGTAAAATCTAAGTTAAGGGTCTTAATGGCCCAATACGCTTTATACTCTAATTCTACCGGCAGGTGACATGATTTGCCATAAACTAGCTTAAATGGTGTGGTTCTTATTGGGGTCTTATAGGCTGTCCTATATGCCCACAGAGCTTCGTGTAATTTGGAAGACCAATCTATCCTAGAGGTCGCAACTGTTTTTTCTAAAATTTGTTTAATTTCTCTGTTCGAAACCTCTATTTGCCCGCTGGTTTGCGGGTGATAGGGTGTTTCTACACAGTGTCAGACTCCATACTTCGTTAATAGTTTTTCAAAAATCCTTGAAATAAAGTGAGAGCCACCATCGCTGACGTCAAGTATCGGCACACCGAATATAGGAAAAATTATGTTCTTGAAAAGCCTAATCACTACTTGTGCATCATTTATCGGAGAAGCTATAACCTCGATCCATTTCGACACATAGTCAACAACAACGAGTATGTACTTGTTACCAAAAGACGACAGGTATGGTCCCATGAAATCAATTCCCCATACGTCAAAGACTTCTACTTCCAGAATGCCTTTCATTGGCATTTCGTCGCGTCTAGAGATATTGTCGGTGTGTTGGCACCGGTCGTAGTTTATGATCGCAATATGGACATCTTTCTATAGAGTGGGCCAAAAGAGACTGGATTGTAAGATCTTAGCGCAAGTTTTTGAAGTGCTTACATGTCCTCCATAGGGAGCAGAATGACAATGAGAGATTATATTTTCAACTTCTTCTTCGGGAACACATCGATGGAAGATACCATCTGTAACAACCCAATTTTCAGTAATTAATTATTGGTACTAATTAATTGGTTTAAGTGGTTTATTTGATTTAAAAGACTCATTGGATTTATTTAAATTATATGAGTTAATGGATTTAACTGATTTATTATATTTGGTAGAATAATGTGGATTCACCAGATATTTTCTAATTAATGTCAAGATGAGATATTTTGTGAGAAAGGATTTGGTAGATATTATGAGAAAAGAAATATAATATAAAGAAAAATCAAATGGAAAGTATATAAAGGAAATTAGATGGAAATGAAAACATAAGGGAAAGAAAGAGAAAAGAAAGAAAGAGGAGAAAAGAGAAGAGAAGAGGGAAAAGCTTGGAAAGCTCAAGGATCCGCTTCAAGCTTCGATTAAACCAAGGTAAGGGTGAGAAACATTGTTATTTAATCCATGTGTATGATTATATATGTGTGGGTTGGGTTTTGTTGTGAGTTTCCACCATTTTTCAAGTTAGGGCAAAATGGATTTAATCGGTAGAATCGTAGTTTAATCGGTTAGAAACTGGAAATAATGTCGTAGAATAGTCGGGTGATGTGGGATTAAGATTACTGGCACTGGTTCGGTGAGAATCGGTCGATTTTTGGGAGGGTAGAAGTTTTGGGACAGAATGAGGGTTCTGATATCGCAGGTTCACTGGCTCTCGCCAGGCGAGAGAAGGCAAAGCTTCGTCGGGCGAAGCCCAACGAATAGCTGGCGAATAATTCAAGAAAACTCCCAGTGGTCTTCGCTGGCAAGTTCGCCAGGCGAAGGTGAGTGACGAAGGTTCGCCTGGCGAGTACATTAGCGAAGGGTAGCGAAACAAGTCAGTAGCTACTGACTTTTGTTCGCTGGCGAGTTCGCCAGACGGAGGTCCCAACGAGCATTCGCCAATGGCTTCGCCAGGCGAAGGGTGGCAAGCAAGGCAGCATTGTTTCTTTTCTGATTTATCCATCCAATGATTATTTGCTTGGTTCAATTATGTTAACCCTATGTGATATGAATAGCTTGTGTACTATTGTGTTGTACTGTGGGTAGCCTTTGGGCGTGAATCCTAGATGATAGGATCAAATATGAATTGCATTCTTGTGACAAATATTTGTATGCATTATTTTAACATGTTTAAAATGCATGATTATTGTGAATGTATATTGATTGGATGCAATTATGTGTGAACAATGCATGAGAATATATTGTGAATATATGTGCATTGCGTGGTAAATGTGTTATGCGTGTAAGCATGATGTAACTCTTGTATGATGAATTACTTGAGAATGCATGAGAACATATTGTGAATATGTGTGCATTACTTGATAGATGTTATAAATGCATATTGTGTGCATGTGACTAAATATGAAGAATGCATGGGAACATATCGTGGATATGTGTGAATTGTTTAATAATTGTATGTAATGCATGGGAACATATCGTGGATATGTGTGCATTATTTTGATGAATGTGATAATTATATTGAATGTAAATGCCTTGAATTGTTATGAATATGTTGTGTGTCCAATCATGTTGTAATTCTTGAAGGGATGAATTATTAGAATGCATGAGATTAAGATGCGGGAACGGTCTTAAGTGCATTTTTGTTGGTTGATTGCATATGCATCATTTAGTCAAGAGGCAATGTTTGCTAGTTTCGTGGAGACTAGTGGCTTGTCCCAAACCTAGAAGGGTGGGTTTGAAGCCTAGGGGACAGGCTTTGTTGTTATCGGTCTAGAAGGGTGGACCCGGTTTAAATGTAAAAACCGAAAAATGATAACAAGTATTGGTACCACATAGCATTGAGTTGCATTGAGTTGTGATTGAGTCACATAGCATAAGTGTCATTGATATATGAAGCATGCTTGTGACTGGGATGTTTTTGGATGATTGTGAAATATGCATGAAGGGATATGCTTGATGCGCGTTCATATTTGTGATTGTTGTATGAAGCATGCGTGTGTGCATGACTTGTTGATTTGAGAGTGTGAATATAAGATTGTTGTATGCAAAAATGCTTATGTGTATATTATGTGGATTGATGAGGACTATGGATATGTGCATGATGAAAATGCTTGATGATTGTCCATATTTGTTTATATAAGTATGCTTTGTAAAGTATATGATGAGTTATGATGAAGTATGACGAGAGTTGTGGAATATGCGTATGTGCATTACTTGTGTAATTGAGAAATGTGGATGTGTAATAGTGAATTGGTGGATAAAACATAACATGGATGTCCTGGTTATATGAATATGCTTGATTGTGAATTGTAGAGTTGAGGATATGGATGTATGTAGGGTGATATATACTTGTTAAATATCCATGAATGGTTTGTGTATATGTATGATGATGCATATGATAATGAATATGAATTGTGGTGAGAAAATGTGGATTATATGTATTCTATAATTGTGTGTGTGTGTGTGTGTGTGTGTATATATATATATATATATATATATATATATATATATATATATATATATATATATATATATATATATATATATATATATATATATATATATATATATATATATATATATATATATATATATATATATATATATATATATATATATATATATATATATATATATATATATATATATATATATATATATATATATATATATATATATATATATATATATATATATATATATATATATATATATATATATATATATATATATATATATATATATATATATATATAATTGTATGCATTGATTATTATGATAATATTTCTCACCCTTCTGCTGGAATGATGTCCTTTATGACATCGTGCAGGTATCTTAGTGTAGTACTGCTAGTAGTTGCGAGTTCGCTGTTGGTGCAGCTGTTTAATATTTAATTATGTTGGGTCAGGTCATGCTCTGGTTATATAACACTGGGATCGTTGGGTTATGCCTTAGAGATATATTGTGTATTCTAAGTTGTGTTTTAAATGTATTTGAAATATGTGATAATGGCCTCTGTGCCTAAGTGTTGATGATTATGTGATGAACATGAATATTCTGTGAAGGGATTTATGTAAATAAATTGAATCCGTTGTTACATGCAAGATGAAAATTTAATAGTATGACTATTTATTTCAATGTTACATGAGTACGACATGTGAATGTTGAGATTTTGTAAAATTGTGTGACGCCCTTTTGTGAAAGCATGTTAATTTACTCTGATTAATTATGTATTATTCTGTGGGGTTAGAAGGGTGTTACATTAGTGGTATCAGAGCAGGTCGGCCCGTCCGGCCATGTTGTCTAATGTTATTTGTTCCCTTGTATGCGACATGTATGTGAAAACACTGTCGATACATGTTTGTTGTTTAACCTTTGTCTGCAGAAGTGGGAATGATCAAAGTGGGGGAGAAGCTTGTGATTCCTCAAAATGCTGCAAGTGTGGAGTTGTAGCTCAGTGTGTAGTTAAACGCTATTATAGTTTGGTAAAGATGGTCTATGCCCCATTATAATTTCGGCTGTCTATTGACAAATTGAGGAACTGGTCACCCTTAATCTCTTGTTGATAGTAGTTGGGATTGTGTTGGATGGGATGGACGTGTCTTACAAGCTTAGATGGCGTGCGCAGAGAATTGTTTGGAGTTAAGCCAAATGCTTAACAATTGTTTTGATGAGTCGGTGCATGACAATGATGAGGTGGTTAATTTTGACGGGAATTTGGAGTGCTAATGAAAGTGGGAGGTTGGCGGTTCGCTGATTAATTATGTCTGTTTGGACAGTCAAAGAATTAAATTGATTGAGTGGTTTGAGACTTGCGTCTGGTAGGTGCTACGGCAACAGATTGTGAGGTCGAGTATGTTAAGGGTGGATAGTGACTTCTGGTGATTACTAAAGAAAATTAGATGTGGAATACATGGTTGGTATAATTATACCTTCAAACATTTAAAGAGTTGGAGATGTGATGAACGAGCTTCTAAGAGTGGAAACGTTGTTTTTATATTGTCGCTGCAACGGGAGAACCGTAACTCGGAATGACGCAAAATTAAAAGTGTTGGAAGCTATTACAGTGCCCTGTGTGATGGTGAAGTAGTGACGTGTAATTAAGTATTTATTGATGAAATATGTTTGGATGTTGTGGTAAGTGCGGTTCGTGTTACGCCATAAGTTCACAACTGAGTGTCCGTTTGACATGGGGATCTCCATACTTAATTGAGTGAGTAATGGTTGTGTAATCGATGGTGTTTGGAGGCGTCTAAGAGTATAGAGGATCATGTTGCACATCGAGAATTAGAGTTATCAGTATTGGAGAAGAAGTAGTGATATGCCACTGTGAAGAAGTTCAGAGAGTTTTGGGAAAGTTGTCAATAGCTCGTGTGTTGGTTTTGCCGAATCTGACGAAACTATTCGTTGTGTTGTAATGCTTTGTTAATATGACTGGGAAATATTTTAAGTGCAACATCAACGAGTTTTGGCTATGCTTTGAAGCAACTTAAAGTACATAAGGGAATTATCAGACAAGTGATTTAGAGTTGGTTGTTGTTGTGTGTTTGTACCGGAGTTTGGAAGCCTCAATTGTTTAGTTGAGATTTGAGATGGTTAATGATCTTAAGATCTTAAGGTATTTGTTTGATTTGAGAAGTTGAATATGATGTAGAGGAAATAATTGGGACTTCTGAAAGAATATGGTTTTGGTTGAGTTACCATTTGAGTGAGACCAAGTGGTAACTGAGTTATTGCATTGGAATTCTCTGTATGTACCGATGATGATGGTAATGAAGTTAGGACTGATTGAGTAAATTCGGAATATGAGTGTGGTCTGTGAAGGGACTTCTCATGGAGTTGAGCTTTATATGATGAGGCTGACTATTGGTATTCTCGATCAGATTCGAGGAGGTCGAAATTCTAATTCGAGTTAATAGAATGATTGAATTTAAGGGATAAAAAGTCGAGGAAGTGATTTTCGGATTTATGGAAATGGTATCATGATATGTCAGGATGGAGTATGTGTTCTGAATAGTGTGAGTTGGATGAGAGTACACTGGAAGAAGGACATTGAGATAGATGGAGTATCCATGCAGGTACTGGGAAGGTGTGACCGAATTTGAGGAATTATTTTGATGACCACAGATGAAGAGAGAAGTGATTGAGTTTGTATATGCTGGATTAGACTTATTAGCATGTCGGAGAATAAACGTCAGAGACCTTTGGGACGGATGCAACTATTGAATATTCCTGAGTGGGATGGAATAGTATTTCCATGGATTTTGTGCTGGGATTTCCGAAGAATTTGAAGGGGTATGATTCAATTTGAGTGGTTATGGATAGATTGACAAGATTAACTTATCTCTTACCAATGAGGATTAATCATTCTACGTTGAAGCTAGCTGAGATGTGTATCGCTGAAGTTGTGAAGTTGTGAGAAGTACCTTCGAATGTTGTGTCAGATGGGAATTAGGGTTTTTCATTGGGATTTTGAGAGAGTTGCAGACGCTTTGAGCGACACGTTGAAGATAATCTCTGTCTAGCATCCATGGACGGATGGGTAGACAAAGAAGACTATCCAATATGTAGAGAATTTGTTGAGAGCTTATGTGTTGGATCAAGATGGATCAGGAGATGGTTAATTATCGTTGATTGAGTTTACCTACAATAACTGCTATTATTCTAGTATCGGAATAGCATCGTATGAGACTTTGTTTGGTAAGAGGTGTAGGACTCCTTTGGATAGATGTGTGTCCAGCGAGGGTGTTGTACTCAGGCCGAAGATTATGCAAGAGACGACTGAAAAGATCAAAAGGATCCAAGAAAGGACGTGTTTTGAGAGTTACGATAGTGACTGGTGTTGGTCGAGCTTGGGGTCTTGGAAGTATATCCTGTGTTTTGTGAATTTGTATCAGAGTGGCGCAACGGAAGCGTGGGGAAGATGGCATGATAGATTGTTTTACCGTTGTCACTTGTGGAGATTACATAATATGTTCATGTGTCTAAGCTAAGAAGGTACATTGATTCAGATGGATGGTGTGCAAGAGAGAGACGATTTGATTTCTGAGGCATTTCTAGTTCAGGTTGATGAACGAGAGGTAACTTCGAGGTAAAGGGATTCCTTTGATGGAGGTAGTTCGAGAGAGAGAGAGAGAGAGAGTTAGATTTGGGAGATTGGGATGTGAGGATCGTATCCAGAGTTATTTGAATCAGGTAACATTTTCGAGGATGAAAATTCCTAAAGTGGGGGAGGGTTGTAACAGCCCAATTTTCAGTAATTAATTATTGGTACTAATTAATTGGTTTAAGTGGTTTATTTGATTTAAAAGACTCGTTGGATTTATTTAAATTATATGAGTTAATGGATTTAACTGATTTATTATATTTGGTAGAATAATGTGGATTCACCAGATATTTTCTAATTAATGTCAAGATGAGATATTTTGTGAGAAACGATTTGGTAGATATTATGAGAAAAGAAATATAATAGAAAGAAAAATCAAATGGAAAGTATATAAAGGAAATTAGATGGAAAAGAAAACATAAGGGAAAGAAAGAGAAAAGAAAGAAAGAGGAGAAAAGAGAAGAGAAGAGGGAAAAGCTTGGAAAGCTCAAGGATCCGCTTCAAGCTTCGATTAAACCAATGTAAGGGTGAGAAACATTGTTATTTAATCCATGTGTATGATTATGTATGTGTGGGTTGGGTTTTGTTGTGAGTTCCCACCATTTTTCAAGTTAGGGCAAAATGGATTTAATCGGTAGAATCGTAGTTTAATCGGTTAGAAACTGGAAATAATGCCGTAGAATAGTCGGGTGATGTGGGATTAAGATTACTGGCACTGGTTCAGTGAGAATCGGTCGATTTTTGGGAGGGTAGAAGTTTTGGGATAGAATGAGGGTTCTGATATCGCAGGTTCGCTGGCTCTCGCCAGGCGAGTGAAGGCAAAGCTTCGTCGGGCGAAGCCCAACGAATAGCTGGCGAATACTTCAAGAAAACTCCCAGTGGTCTTCGCTGGCAAGTTTGCCAGGCGAAGGTGAGTGACGAAGGTTCGCCTGGAGAGTACATCAGCGAAGGGTAGCGAAACAAGTCAGTAGCTACTGACTTTTGTTCGCTGGCGAGTTCGCTAGGCGAAGGTCCCAGCGAGCATTCGCCAATGGCTTCGCCAGGTGAAGGGTGGCGAGCAAGGCAGCATTGTTTCTTTTCTGATTTATCCATCCAATGATTATTTGCTTGGTTCAATTATGTTAACCCTATGTGATATGAATAGCTTGTGTACTATTGTGTTGTACTGTGGGTAGCCTTTGGGCGTGAATCCTAGATGATAGGATCAAATATGAATTGCATTCTTGTGACAAATATTTGTATGCATTATTTTAACATGTTTAAAATGCATGATTATTGTGAATGTATATTGATTGGATGCAATTATGTGTGAACAATGCATGAGAATATATTGTGAATATATGTGCATTGCGTGGTAAATGTGTTATGCGTGTAAGCATGATGTAACTCTTGTATGATGAATTACTTGAGAATGCATGAGAACATATTGTGAATATGTGTGCATTGCTTGATAGATGTTATAAATGCATATTGTGTGCATGTGACTAAATATGAAGAATGCATGGGAACATATCGTGGATATGTGTGAATTGTTTAATAATTATATGTAATGCATGGGAACATATCATGGATATGTGTGCATTGTTTTGATGAATGTGATAATTATATTGAATGTAAATGCCTTGAATTGTTATGAATATGTTGTGTGTCCAATCATGTTGTAATTCTTGAAGGGATGAATTATTAGAATGCATGAGATTAAGATGCGGGAACGGTCTTAAGTGCATTTTTGTTGGTTGATTGCATATGCATCATTTAGTCAAGAGGCAATGTTTGCTAGTTTCGTGGAGACTAGTAGCTTGTCCCAAACCTAGAAGGGTGGGTTTGAAGCCTAGGGGACAGGCTTTGTTGTTATCGGTCTAGAAGGGTGGACCCGGTTTAAATGTAAAAACCGAAAAATGATAACAAGTATTGGTACCACATAGCATTGAGTTGCATTGAGTTGTGATTGAGTCACATAGCATAAGTGTCATTGATATATGAAGCATCCTTGTGACTGAGATGTTTTTGGATGATTGTGAAATATGCATGAAGGGATATGCTTGATGCACGTTCATATTTGTGATTGTTGTATGAAGCATGCGTGTGTGCATGACTTGTTGATTTGAGAGTGTGAATATAAGATTGTTGTATGCAAAAATGCTTATGTGTATGTTATGTGGATTGATGAGGACTATGGATATGTGCATGATGAAAATGCTTGATGATTGTCCATATTTGTTTATTTAAGTATGCTTTGTAAAGTATATAATGAGTTATGATGAAGTATGGCGAGAGTTGTGGAATATGCGTATGTGCATTACTAGTGTAATTGAGAAATGTGGATGTGTAATAGTGAATTGGTGGATAAAACATAACATGGATGTCCTGGTTATATGAATATGCTTGATTGTGAATTATAGAGTTGAGGATATGGATGTATGTAGGGTGATATATACTTGTTGAATATCCATGAATGGTTTGTGTATATGTATGATGATGCATATGATAATGAATATGAATTGTGGTGAGAAAATGTGGATTATTATGTATTCTATAATTGTGTATATATATATAATATATATATATATATATATATATATATATATATATATATATATATATATATATATATATATATATATATATATATATATATATATATATATATATATATATATATATATATATATATATATATATATATATATATATATATATATATATAATTATATGCATTGATTATTATGATAATATTTCTCACCCTTCTGCTGGAATGATGTCCTTTATGACATCGTGCAGGTATCTTGGTGTAGTACTGCTAGTAGTTGCGAGTTCGCTGGTGGTGCAGCTGTTTAGTATTTAATTATGTTGGGTCAGGTCATGCTCTGGTTATGTAACACTGGGATCGTTGGGTTATGCCTTAGAGATATATTGTGTATTCTAAGTTGTGTTTTAAATGTATTTGAAATATGTGATAATGGCCTCTGTGCCTAAGTGTTGATGATTATGTGATGAACATGAATATTCTGTGAAGGGATTTATGTAAATAAATTGAATCCGCTGTTACATGCAAGATGAAAATTTAATAGTATGACTATTTATTTCAATGTTACATGAGTACGACATGTGAATGTTGAGATTTTGTAAAATTGTGTGACGCCCTTTTGTGAAAGCATGTTAATTTACTCTGATTAATTATGTATTATTCCGTGGGGTTAGAAGGGTGTTACACCATCGGCACCTCTCTTGAAAAGCAGAGGCTCATCCTAATAACAATGTTTAAGATCGTGGAAGAATTTTTTCTTTTGTTGGTAAGTTAAATCTGGTGGAAGAACTCCAGCTACTAAGTAGTTGACAAAGTCAGCATACCATGGCAGTGTGGTTTCAGTAAAGATCGCTTCCACGACTTCTTTTGTTTCAGTCTCATTATATATTTAAGATTGTTCAACCATGTTTTCTAACTAAGCTATGAGTCTCTCATAAGGAAAATCATCATTGATAGGCACTTGCTCAGGATTGATATCCTCCATTCTCGATAAATGATCAGCTACTACATTTTCAGTACCTTTCTAGTCTTTGGTTTCTAAATGAAATTCTTGCAGTAGTAGTATCCATCTTAGGAGTCTCAGTTTGGTGTCCTTTTTATTCAATAGGTACCTGATTGCGGCATGATCGGTATAGATAATTATCGTTGCTCCTACTAAGTAAGAACGAAATTTATCCAAAGCGAACACGACAACTAGAAGTTCCTTTTTTGTGGTGGTGTAGTTCATTTGCGCAGGGTCCAGGGTTCTACTAGCATAATAAATCGCATGAAGCTTTTTATCTTTTCTCTATCCTAGAACTGCACCTACGGCAAAATCACTAGCGTCACACATTATTTCAAACGGTAACCTCCAATCAGGTGGTTGCACGATAGGTGCGGTAATGAGAGTTGTTTTTAACTGCTCAAAGGCTTTTTGGCATTTATCGTTGAAAATGAATTCAGCGTCTTTCATTAATAAGTCAGTCAGTGGTTTAGTGATTTTAGAGAAATCCTTAATGAATCCTCAGTAGAAACCGGCGTATCCTAAGAAACTTCGTATTTCTCTTACGGTTTTAGGAGGTTGAAGGTTTTATATAATTTCTATTTTGGCTTTATCTAATTCAATCCCCTTATCAGACACTATGTGTCCAAGTACGATTCCTTGTCGAACCATGAAATGACATTTTTCCCAATTTAACACAAGATTTACTTTTACGCATCTTTCAAGTACCATTTCTAGGTTCGATAGGCATCCTTCAAAACTCTGCCCACAAATAGAAAAATCATCCATAAATACTTCTATGATGTCTTTTATAAAGTCAACGAAGATTGACATCATGCATCTTTGGAATGTTGCGGGAGCGTTACATAATCCAAACGACATTCGTCGATAGGAAAATGTACCATAAGGACAAGTGAAGGTTATCTTTTCTTGGTCATCAAGATGAATAGGGATTTGAAAGAATCCTGAATAACCGTCTAAATAGAAGAAATATGAGCGCTTAGCTAATCGCTCAAGCATTTGATCAATGAAGGGTAAAGGGAAATGATCCTTTCGAGTAGCTTTGTTCAATTTCCTATAATCAATGCACATTCTACTTCCGGTCACAAATCTTTGTGCTATAGATTCGCCTTTTTCGTTCTTAACGATTGTATCACCCCCATTCTATGGTACGACATGCACTGGACTAACCCATTGACTGTCGGAGATCGGGCATATAATTCATGCTTCTAACAACTTTTGTACTTCTTTCTTGACTACGTCACTCAGAATGGAATTTATCCTTCTTTGATGTTTTCTAGAGGTCTTACAGTCTTCCTCTAGTATAATGTGATGCATACAGATAGAGGGGCTTATTCCTTTCAGATCAAAAATGTTGTAGCCTAAAGCAGATGGGTATTTTCTTAAGACATGCAGTAGTTTCTCAGTTTCTATTTGTCCTAAGTCTGCGTTGACTATCACTGGTCATTCGAGCTTAGTGTCTAGGAATTCATACCTTAAATATTTGCGTAGTGTTTTAAGTTCTAAAGTCGGTTTCTTTGGGTAAGGCATATGATTGGGTGTCAGTGCTAGGCGTTCACTTAGACTGTCGTCTTGGTATTCACCACGCCAATTATCATCTTCAAAAATTGGAGGTATTGGAATTTTTAGGATTTCTGAATAAGAAGTTTGTTCCATCTCCATTTCTCTTATGTATTTGTCGATGGCATCTAGCAGACAACATGTATCTTCTATAGCTGGTGCCTGTAAGAATTGTGTCAAAATAAATTCGACTTTCTCTTCACCCATTTCGAAAGTTAGCTTACCTTTATTTACATCTATAATGGCTCCGGCTTTAGCTAAGAATGGCCTTCCTAATATGATAGGGGTGTTGGAATCCTTCTTTATGTCCATGATTATGAAATAATTTGGGATATAGAATTGACTTATACGTACCAGAACGTTTTCTAGTATCTCGATCGGAAACTTAACAGAACGACCGGCTAGTTGTACGAACATCTTAGTTGGTCTTAATTCTCCTATATCAAGCCTTTTGCATATGGACAAGGACATTAAGCTAATATTGGCTCCTAAGTCACATAGAGCTTTGTCTATGACAAATTTTCCAATTGTACATGGTATGGAAAAACTACCTAGGTCTTTCAGCTTATGAGGCATTTTATTTTGGACTATCGCGCTACACTCAGTAGTAAGCGTAACGATTTCATCATCCTCGATCTTTTTCTTATTGGATAAGATTTCTTTAAGAAACTTAGCATATGAGGGCATTTAGGTGATAATTTCTGTAAAAGGTATTGTGATATTCAATTGTTTCAGAAATTCAACGAATTTCTTGAATTGCCCCATGCTTTTAGATTTTGCAAATCTTTGAGGATATGGAATGGGAGGTTTATAAGGTGGTGGAGCCACACATGGTTCTTCTTTTTCTACGGCCTCTTGGTCACTAACTTCTTTCTCCTTTATGTTTTGGTCATTTTCCTTTTCAATTTCCTTCTCGGTTACTTTACCAGGATTTTGATACATAGCTGGATTCTCAAGTCTCGGGTCGATTGGTTCGTCCAATTTCGCACCACTTCGTAGTATGATAGCATTTGCATGTCCTTTTGGATTGGATTGTGACTGTCCAGGAAATGTGCCTACAGGAGCAACAGTAGGTGCTTGTTGTTGTGCCACTTGCGAAATTAGGGTTTCAAGCATTTTGTTGTGAATGGCTAAAACATCTACCTTGTTAATTGCTTAATTTGCTCACTAGTGTGTATGTTTTGATTAAGGAATTCTTTATTTGTTTGAGCCTGGGTGGCTATGAAGTTTTCCATCATTAATTCAAGGTTATATTTCCTAGGAGTATTTTGAGCAGCTACGGCAGGTTTTGATATCCTGGTGGTACAGCAGGTGCTTGTCCAAGTGCATACAATGCATTGTTGTTTTTGTACGAAAAGTTAGGATCGTTTTTCCAACCTGGGTTATAGGTATTTGAGTAAGGGTTTCCTTGAGCATAATTCACTTGGTTTGTGGAAACTCCTATCAAAAGTTGACATTCAGGGGCAGCATGCCCAGGAACTCCGCATAACTCGTAGTTTGAAGCTACGGTAGCCACGGTGGTTGTAGGGGTTATAGTCAAACTTTCAATCTTTTTCATGAGACCATATACCTTTGCATTGACTTGGTCAAGACTGCTTATCTCGTACATACCACTTTTTGTTGGAGGTTTCTCTACTGAGGCTCTTTCACTTCCCCATTGATAGTGATTTTAAGCCATACTCTCGATAAGTGTATAGGCCTTATTGTAAGGTTTATCCATTAGTGTGCCACCCGCGGCGGCGTCTATTTTCAATCTTATGTTGTACAAGAGACCATTGTAAAAGGTATGGATGATCAACCATTCTTCTAGACATTGATGTGGGCAAAGCCTCATCATGTCCTTGTATCTTTCCCATGCTTCGAAAAGATATTCATTGTCCTTCTGTTTTAATCCATTTATTTGGTCTCTTAGCATAGCCGTCTTGCTAGGTGGAAAATATCGTTCTAAGAACACCTTCTTTAACTCATTCCACATAGTGACAGATGCGGACGGTAGAGACTGGAGCCAAGCTCTAGCTCTATCTCGTAATGAGAAAGGGAAAAGACGTAGTCTTATTGCTTCGGGGTTGACACCATTTGCTTTCACTGTGTCTGCATATTGCAAGAATACTAACAAATGTAAGTTCGGGTCCTCCGCGGGACTTCCAGAAAATTGGTTTTGTTGTATAGCTGACAACAATGAAGGTTTTAGTTCGAAGGTATTTGCCTCGATGGGAGGAGCAGCAATACTGTTGTGTGGCTCATCTTGTAAAGGGATGGCATAATACTTAAGAGGACGATTCTGAGGTTCTTCAGCCATAGGTATTGGTAATTCCGGAAAGGGAATTTCAGATGGTGGAAGGTTATACTTAATTCAGAATTCGTTAATTCGGCGTCTCAAACTAATAAAACGCTCGATGTCGATAATTGGTTTCTCAAGCTTCTCACCTTTAGAGCGAGTGTTTGGCATACAATCGACGAATTAAAATAGGGAAATAGTTGCCTTAGTCTATACTGCGCAACACTAAAGTTACGATATCGACTTAATTGATCCCCGACAACGACGCCAAAAACTTGATCGCTATTTAGTATGTCTAAATGCTTCGTGACTGCAAGTGCACAGTCTGATCGCTTAGTTTTAAAGATTATCGAACTCAAAGGACCAAGAATCGATCTACCGCTATCTAATGCTATTACGTAAATCTAAGGCTAATGGATTTCTAAATTTGGGATGCAAGTAAGAAAATAAGAGCAGATTGAAATATAACTTAAATAAAGATAATGCGAAATATCGGTATATAATTCTATCAGTCATCGGGGGTTCCGTAATTCATGGGCGTTTAATTTAAAAGGAAAAATTGTTACTCTGTAGAAAATACTCATTTAAAAGACTTTATCTTACACTCTCGTGTATATTGACTTAGACTATACTCTCAAATCAGAATGAAGACTCTCACTCTCTCATTTGTATTTAAAAACACTTTTTGAAAATAAGTAGATCCTAACTAACCCTAAAGCGTTCTCGTTATATTTAAGACTAATGTTCAGTTTCAGCTATCCGGTTAATACCTCAAACTCTCGCTGTATTGATCTTAACCTTCGTTACCTTTTTACTCTCCTAAAAAAAGTTATTAATTTTATTAAAAGAAACTGAGACCAGACGAATAGATCTGTAAAATTGACGCCATGAGTTACTCAATCCCCTATGACCGATTGTAATTAAATACCGATACTAAGAGGTTTAACCAGACATGGCTTTCATGCTATTACTAAATCTAATCTTAATGCTAAACAGAAAGTAAAAGGGTGCATAAAAAATGACAATAACAATAAAAGCAGATAAATGGAACCTGCAATTCGAAGAACAAAAAACACTTGGATTGGATTATGGAGGCTGGCTTTGCAGTTCAATACAAAATTACAACCTGTAAATTCAATCCTAACACTAACTTTCAATTGTTTGTCAGTGTGAAAAATAATTGCCTTACATAAAATTTTCTCTAAAAAGTGCTAAAAAACTAAGAACAAAATGCTGAAGAAAAATAATACAAAACAGAAATCAAAATGGCTCCCCCGTTCCAAAACGGTATGTGGCATTTATAGCTGTTAGTGGACAACAGTTACCCAAGATTTTAGGCTAAAACGAGGAGTGAAGCTCGGAGAAAATGCAGGGAGAAAGTGGAGAAAATGTAGGGAGGAAGTGGCAGGCACCACTTCCCTTTCTTTTATGAGTGGCAATTGCCACTCTTCCTACTTTCTAGGACTGGCACTCGCCACTACCTCTCTTCCTTAGAAGGTGGCAGGCGCCACACTTCTTACTCATTCCATGGTGGCAGGCGCCACACCCAAGTGGCAAGTGCCACTTGGTGTGTGGTGGCTCCCACCTCTTTTTTTTCTTTCCTTTCTCTTTCTTTCTTCTTCTTTTCTTTCCTTCCTATTTTCTTCCTCTTTTCTTTCCATTTCCTTCATTTCTTTCTTATTTTATTTCTTTAATCCATATTTATGATAACCTACAAAACACAAGAAAATGGATGTGTAATAGAAGATAAATCAGATAAAATAGTAATAAATGCAAATAAAATTCATGTAAGTCAAGTCAAATATCCGATATAATTTCGCGTTATCAGTGTTCAATATTGTTGTGATACTTTGAGGACTTTACTAAAGTCTTATGGCTATTGATAGACTTATGGGTGCCTAGTATTCTTTTCCTTTTGTGCTTTTGATTTCATTTGGTTGTCTCATGTTCGAAAATGCCTTTGGTGCAGGATGTCGCCACCTCCTAGCCACAATCTGTGAAACATATTCCCTTGATAAGGTTGTGACGTACAATGACCACACCGACAAGCCCTGTTGCACCAAGCTCAAGATTTGTTATGGTTTACTTATTTAGTTTCAATCCTCTCTTAGAGTAGCTTGTGGCTAAGACATGTGCAGAGCGGCTACCGTGATGACCCCATGCCAATCCAAATTTCTGCAGATTTACTCAAGCTATCTATAAAGATAGTAGTTAGATTGTAGGGACTGGGAATAATATCGACGTAATAACTTTTGCTAGAAAATGTATTTTATATGCCTAAACAATAGTTTCTAGTAAAGGCTTTTTTAGCACAAAAAAATGCCTCCTTAAGCTGGTGCACTAATGTCTCATTAGAAGGCTTGGAATTTTCCTCATTTTAATTGGCAGTAGCAAGAATCGTTTAATTAGATGTAGAGTTCAAAGGAAATGCAAATATACAATGTATGACATTCTAAATTATTTCTTTTCATGCCGCCTAACATGAACTATGAAGCAAACAGAATCTCTGGTATATCCCATAAAGCAAGTTTCTCTTCAATTATTAATCTGAGCTTGGCGTTAAAAGTAAGTCTTGCATTGGACCTTGTAGGTTTTGAATTTTTATCTTGAAATTAGCATTGTACTCTTCTAACCCATAACTTGAAATGAATTTAACATGAATCTTTGGAAATATTGAACTCGGTTTTCTCGTGATGAATATTAACTAATCTCGAATGTTTTGATTTTAGGATCTTGAAAATTGGCATATGGACCTTGATGGATCTTAATCTCCTTTGAATATGGAATAGTATCTTCGCGACATTGTAACCTTGTCATGAAGTTCATGAAAATTTATAATGCAACTCCTCACAAAACTCCAATCGTCTCTTAAATGACCATGCTCAAACCCAATGGGCAAAAAAAAAACTAATCTTTCTAGGGGAAACCTCTAAGAAACTTTGAAGAAAATAACTAGTAGAAATAGAATCCAATGATCATGTCTTGAGGTACACGACTTAGAGAATGAGTATTCACTTGAAACCAATGCACTTGGTTGATGGTGCACTCAAAACCTGACTGACCAACCCTTGAGGCCCTTCTTGAAGCAAATCCTTAATTTAATAGTGGACAAACAGAAATAATGAAGCATAAAGATTTGGTTAGCCATGTAGGTATGGTTCACCTAAAATTTTTATGCAAGATGATGCACCAAGAGGTGGGATCTTAGGGTTAAAAATTAGGGTGTGACAGTTCTTTATCTATTTTAAGTAGTACTTAATTAACAAGTTTTAAAAACTTATTTTGTATTTTTGCCTCATTGGTGTAACATGGCACTGCACGCATGCATCATACAGACTAACATTGGTTGACCAAGTGTACTCTCTTTTGAATTTCAAAAGTAAAAATGTTTTGTTTTGATACCATCTCAAGCTTCACGTAGTTTTCTTCTTTTCCTTAAAAGCTACACTTCACAAAGACAAAGCTAAAAAAAAGCCACACGATACACATTCAAGAAAGTGAGTTGCATACTAAAGAGATGAGAGAGGTATCTTAAAGCCACTTTAACACTACTCCCTCATGCGCCTAACACCTCACTCCTATTCTTCTACTTTCTCTCACAAAACACCACAAGCATTCCACACACTTCAACACTTTTCTCTAACAGTGAAAAATAAGCACCTCCTTCATGCGTTAACAATAACACAAAAACCATATTCTCCACCTTCATAAATGTCATTCTTCATCTTATTTTAGAACTGATCACCATATTAAAACAATAAGTACCTCCAACCACTTGTTCACCTCAGTCAGTGCATTCATTTTCCTCTCCCTTGAACCGCTGTACAACCTTCTTTTTCATGCTTCATATCTCATGTTGTAGTAACACAACCATTTCACAAAACCTGATGGTACAACCATGACCTAAAACTTCCTCTTCCCTTATGCACATCTGTTTGCATAGCCACACTCTTTTTCTTCTGCAACACAAAGAAAATCATACCTTACTCAACCCAAATGTTTTCCTCCGCCCTCTATCAAACTGCCAACACCAAGCTGCCACGGAACTATTCATGCATTTTCACCACCATCAACTCATTATTATCGATACATAAACACAACACATACTAACCGACTTTGTTGTACCACAGTTTCACCATTAACATATATTTCCATCACTTCTCATCACAATGTTTCACCATCTTCATTTTCATGCTACAAACAACACTCGCTGGAAACGCTGTAAGAATAACCATAACTACAACATTGCCGTTATTCACTTTTTTGGATCGGTTTTCGCATTTATGTTTGGTTTGTTTTGTCTGTTGCTTATGTTTCGAGTTTATTTAGTTTAACTCATTATTATGGATATATTGAGAGCATCTGGTGTTAAAGTAAGTAACAACAATATCCATTATATTCACAAACTTGCAGAGCGTATCGAGAGAAAGAGAGAGAGAGAGAGAGAGAGAGAGAGAGAGAGAGAGAGAGAGAGAGAGAGAGAGAGAGAGAGAGAGAGAGAGAGAGAGAGAGAGAGAGAGAGAGAGAGAGAGGAGAGAGAGAGAGGAGAGAGAGAGAGAGAGAGAGAGAGAGAGAGAGAGAGAGAGAGAGAGAAGAGAATTGAGACGGAAAGGTTTATGTTCGAGTTTTCCTTTTGCTTTTTTTTCTTGGAAATGCGTTCGAGGGAGAGAAGGAATTTTGGTTGTGGTTTGTTGTTCCTTCCTTCACGTGTATCTTGGTTACGGCAAGAGAATCATTGAGAGAGGGAGAATCTGAGAGCTTAAGTCGAGGCGTGAAGGTTGTCATGGTTTTGTTTCGGTTTTCTCGTTTTTCTTTGGAAGGTCTCCCATGAATGCATTTTCCTTTCTCCCTTATAGTGTGTGTTGTAATATGTTACTAGGGTTTTCAACTAACCCTCTTTCAGTAACAAAGCTAAACCGACCCGGCCTGCCCTCAACAAAGGCATGGGCCTGTGCCCAAACTGAACCTCACCCTCCCTTTGACTTATTATTATTATTATTATTATTATTATTATTGTTATTATCACACCCCTCCCTTTGACTTATTATTATTATTATTATTATTATTATTATTATTATTATTATTATTATTATTATTATTATTATGCTGTTTTGATATTTAGAAATAAAAAAACCCAAATTCTATGTTTCTTTAATTATTGGTTTTAACCCTTTTTAGTTTTAAATTGTAATATTTAAAAAAAATACCAAAAAAACTTTTTTAACCTTTTATTTTTAATATTTTATTTTTTTAGGTTAACTATTTATTTGTTGCATATTATTTGAAAAATGTAAAAAAAAATATTTATTTATTAATTAATTTTAATATTTTTTATTTAATATTGATTAAGTAAATTATTAATTAATCTTATTAAATATTTATATTTAAATTAATTAATAATTCTCCGTGTTGTCGAATTTTTATTTCATAACTTGATTGCTTCCTTGCTTAGAGTTTATTCTTGTTGAGCTCACTAACAACTAACTTCCTGTTAACATTTACAACTTAGGATTGGAGTCGTCGTTCTCCAAGTAGTCGTCCCGCCGTGGACATTCCCCTTGTTTACCTTTGCGATAGGACTTGGAGTTGCCGTGCTCTATTTAGTCATCCGCCATGGGCATTACTTTCCTTATTTAACCTAACGTTAGGTTTAGAGTCGCCGCACTCTATGTAGGTGTCTTGCCATGGACACTTACTTTTTCCCTTGGAACCTTGACCACAGTCAAGAGTTCCTCACCCCTTTTGAGGTGAACTACGGTTGCTCTGATTCCATCCTAGTTAGGATACATAGGCCCGAGATGCGATGTCTTGGCGAACATACTTAGTGTATATACCTTAGCTCCTTACCTTAGCTTAATTCCCTTAGCAAGCAAACTTGAGCATAACACAAATACTAACAAGAGGTTCTTGTAGAGTACTATATATACTTAGGATGCTAACACCTTCCCTAGGTATAACCAACCCCCAAACCTTAGATCTCTAGTTGTGTCGTTACATATCGCACTTAGGGTTTTCTTTGATCTTTGCCCTTTCCTTTGGATAAATCAAAGCTCGATGGTGAACTTCATGATTTGTGATTCAAGTTAATTAATAGCTTAATATCTGATTCTCACCGCAACAGAAATGACGACTTCATTGGGGACAACTCCCCTAAGAGGGTTAAGTGCACCTTGTTTATATTTGTGTGGGTTATATGTTTGCTTGCTTGTATACTTGTATATATTTGTACATTTATCTATTTGTGCTTGGGTTTTCTATATGCAGAGTAGTTATCTTGAGTGGTGAAGATAAGTCCTATACCCGGACTTGAGTGCACCTATGATAGGAAGGTGATATATTCAAGAAAACTTATAGGGAATTGATTCCTGACCAAGCTGACTTGAGAAACCACCACTCAATGGAGGACCTCTTGGGATTAGTTTTGTTGAATGAGTATTCGTGAAAACATTACTACTTTCAACCTAAGAGCTTGTGACATTGAGGACCTTTACTTACCTTTTACCCTCACTTGGCCTTTTAGGACGTAGTGTGATGACTATGAGGGAGTAGTCCCTAAGTAGTTGATAAACGATACTACATTCAGACGAGACTCTCTTGAGAATATTATTGACTTCCAAGTAGTTGGTGTGTCGATAATATTCGAAAAATTTATCGATGACTCTGGGAACTTTGTTAGAACCCGTCGTGCAGGTGTTTTATTCCTAGTACACACCCCGTGGTTGGTTCTTTACCCAGACTTCATGTTGTGATCTTGAACCTTCGATCCAGTTATATGTGTTTTGCTTCCTATCTTTCATTGCATAGCATTTGCATCTTTGCATGATTCATTACATACCTCTGTTTCTCCAGTAACTCATATCCAGCTGTCTCTATCTTCTAGTGTACATGTGAGTCGTCAAACTGATTCCTCAACACCGATATCCAACTAGAGATAACTACAGACGCAAAATGTCAGAGCAAGAGGTATATAATGCAGAAATTCGAATGAAGATCGATGACATAAAATCAAACATGACCAAGCTCACCGAGATGCTTCAAGTCCTGATTGCCAGAGGAGAGCCACCTCAGAGGACCGTCATTCAGGAAGTTTCAAGCGCTGATCCTCCTCCTGTTCCAATGTCGCTTTCAACTTGGCTAGAGTTTGGTTTACCTTCTAACTACTCTCCACCTCTTGCATCCACTGCTATGATTGGTCAGACCAGTTTTTCAAGCTCCTGTTTTCGCTGAGCCCAAACATGTGGTCCATACTGTTCGAGCTCCTTTTGAGAACCCTCTCTATGAATACAATCCTGCCAGTGCTCAAAGTGAGGACCATGAAGATTTTGTTGAGCCTGAGGTTGTCTGTGAACAGTTTCAAATCATAGATAAGAGACTCAAAGCCGTTGAGGGTCCTGATTTCTTCAATGTGGATGCAGACAACACGTGCCTAGTTTCTGGCCTTGTTATGCCTACTAAGTTTAAAACTCACGAATTCGTAAAGTACAAGGGTCACTCTTGCCCAAGGGCTCATCTAATCATGTACTTCTGAAGGATGGTTGCTTATACCAACAATCAGAAGCTGGTCATCCACTACTTTCAGGACAGCTTGAGTGGCGCCTATCTCAAGTGGTATATGAGTTTAGAATAGAACAGTGTCCACTGCTTCCAAGATCTTGCCAATGCTTTTATGAAGCAATATATGTACAATCTTGACATGGCTCCTGACCGTTGCCAGCTCCAAAATATGTCTCAGATTGAGAGGGAGTCGTTCAAGGAATATGCTCAACGGTGGAGAGAGTTAGCTTTCCAAGTTGAACCCCCTCTAGCGAAGAAGGAGCTTTCTAGAATGTTCATGGACACTCTATCCCCTTTCTATTGAGAGAGGATGATTGGGAGTGTCTCTTCAAGCTTTACACATCTGGTGAGTATCGGCCAGAGATTAGAAGAAGGTATGAAGAATGGTAAAGTATCTAAGGTTGCTGAATCTTTCAATGGTGCACAGAAATCCTTTGGGACCTTCCATAAGAAGAGAGAAGATCAAACCAACATTGTCATGGCTGAAGTGAGGAGGCCTCGTCCCTAACCTCGGTATAATCACCCTACTATTGCTGCCATTACTACCGTTGTTGCTGCTCTACGACCAACACAAGTTCCTCAACATCCAGTTGTCGGATAGAACCAGTATCGGAATAGGAATCAATTTGATTCTATTCCCATGACATATACAGAACTTTATCCTGAATTGATTCAATAAGGGTTGATTACTACAAGGACTCTGCAACCTTCTAATCCTTTTCCAGTTGGATTTAGAGCTAATCTCCACTGCGCATTTCATGAGGGTGCCCAGGCCATGACTTAGAAAATTGTTATGCACTGAAAGCCAGAGTGTGTGAGTTGGTTAGAGCTAGAATCCTTGATTTTAAGGATAGCCATCCGAATGTCCAGAACAAACCCTTGCCAGTGCATCAAAAGTGAAGCTTCAGTCGACCTCGACAAACTATCTTCCTAAAAGCCATTGTTTCAGACAGGACAACTCATCTTTGTTACTGATTAGTCACTAGGCCTTTTTTTCTTGTTGTTTGTATTTTCCTTCATTTTGTTTAAGTTGTTTGGTTTTAATTAGTGTCTGTACTTCTGTATTAATGAAATGAGCATTACAACTTTTGATTTCAATTCATTTTGTCTATTATTTGCACTTTTATGCTTTAGCTTTCAAATATTTACTTCATGTCCAAACTTTTGATTTTGAAAATATTTGAGGGAGGATGACGAAAACATTGTACCCATAGTTGTTGTTAGTATGCTTTAAATGTAAACTTTGCTGACGATGTAAGGAATTGTTTCAACTCCTAAACACTAGAGAAATAAGGAAGGTATTCCCTTGTCAACCCCTTCGAGCCTAGAAGTTGGAG
>OZ012738.1:360989093-361138160 GCA_963859935.3 Lathyrus sativus
TTCAGTTTTATCTTCTTTTTAACCCCTGACCTATAGTTTAGATAGAATAATAATCCATACCCGAAAACAAGCGTGGATCCCGTCGAGTACGACGGACGTGAGGGGTGCTAATACCTTCCCCTTGCGTAACCGACTCCCGAACCCAGGTTTTGGTTGCGATGACCACACCTTTCCCGTGTTGTGCGAGGTTTACTCTGAGCGTTTCCTTTCCCTCCCGTGGGATAAATAACGCACGGTGGCGACTCTTCTGTTCAGCCGGCGCCGATTTTCGCAGTAGCGACAGCTGGCGACTCTGCTGGGGATCCAACGTCCCCTGGCTGCTAAGAACTGCGATGGTTCTTATGCATTTGGGATCCAACGTCCCTTTGAGCGAGTCAATCCTAGCGCTTGTTTTCCCGTCGAGGATTTTGTATGGAGTTATTGTATATTTCTAACCTTGTATTTTCAGCTTTATATATTGTTTATTATTGCTGTATTGGGGTGTGACGGGTGTTCTGATATTGAGTGAGAAGCCGGACTTGGGCTTGAGTGCACCTAGAATTAGAGTAGAAAGTAGTGGGCGCGTGCCGGCTTTGCTTGCATTAGTGTCTCATGAAATCTACACTCGGACGAGGTTCTTCTGGTTGGCTTCTTTTTCTACCCTTTGGGTCGAAGGGGTTGTTGGTCAGCTGAATTGTCGACTCCGGGAACCGATCATTTGGAAGTTGGCTAAGTGAGGCCTCTTCAGGATTTGATGATGCCACTCCTTCTGGGAATCGTATCATCAACCCTGAAAGTCTGTGACGCCGACGACCGCATAGGATGCCGTACCTTGTGCCAGTTATAGGGCCACCCACCTGTGAGGGGATTTGGGGTTATGCAGGTAACCAGACCTTCAGATACCGGTTTGTTCTCGATCAGAGATCCTGGGTATTTATGGAGAGTTATGAGGTCTGTCAGAGACCATTTGGAGATGTGTTCTGAGGTCTGTCAGAGACCAGTGGAAAATGATTTGAGGTCTGCCAGAGACCAGTCAGGTTATGATTATGAGGTCTATTAGAGACCAGTATTGGGGCTTTGTTTGAGGTATATCTGAGACCAGGGCTTGGGGACTTCTGGATGGTCTATCTGAGACCTTTCTTGATTGGGTTCAGGCTATGCAGCTACAGCTTTGGTCCCTGTTGCATGTTACTTGCATTGCATTGCCTGCATATCCATTACCATTTGCATTTCACTAACGTGTGTCTGTGCTGCAGGTGCATTTGCATTTCCCTAGTTCTAGTGCCCGGATTTCTGAGTTTTGACTATGACTAGTTTGAGGAAAACAGTTGCGTACAAGCTGCCTTCACCTGATATTACTTCTTTGCTTGGTCTGATATCTCTTGCTGATGAGGAGGTTAGGAGAAGCTTCAGAATGAGTCATGGGAGATTACTGAGATTAGTCTGTAAGCCCACTGCAGATGAGATGAACGGGTTATACACCTTGATGCAGTTCTATGACCCCGCATTGAGATGCTTTACGTTTGCTGACTTTATTCTAGGGCCTACCATTGAGGAGTATGTGGAGTTTACTGAGCTTCCCGTGCAGAACAAGGTTCCCTTTATTCACTCTGCTGCTAAGCCCAAGCTGGAGGACTTAGCCAAAGCCTTGCATATGAACGCTGCTGAGTTGTTAGTGACTTCTTGGCTCGGGGTTCCCGGTTTCTCTCTCGATTTCTTGGTTGGCAAAGCTCAAGAGTACGCCAAGAGCGGTTGTTGGGTGGTTTTCAACGCTATTTTGGCTCTATGCATTTATGGAATTGTGCTGTTCCCTAACCTGCCCAATTTTGTGGACTTGGATGCTTTCTATCTGTTCGCTGCCGGCAATCCAGTGCCAACGTTGATCGGAGACTTCTACCACTCATTGCACTACAAGAACGAAAACCGAAGGGGAAAAGTTGTTTACTGCTGTACTCCTCTGTTGAATATGTGGTTCAAAAGTCATCTCCCTATGAAGGGACCCTTTGCAGATAGTGCAGCCTCAGCCAGTTGGTCAGAGCGCCTGATGAGGCTATATTCCGAAGATGTTGTGTGGTTTGATCGAGATCTGTTGGGATCTGAGCTCATCTTCAGTTGTTCTGGGTACCCTAATGTACCGTTGATAGGAAGAAAGGGGTGTATCAATTACAACCCCTCTCTATTCATTCGTCAGTTTGGGTATGCGCTGAAGAATCCACCTCAGGAGGAAGAAGTACAGGAATCTCTGTACTTCACAGGTGACGTGAAGGGGGAGTTATTAGCCAAGTTGCAACATGCCTGGACGCGTATTAACCGCAGAGGGAAGCCATTGTTAGGAAAGAATGATTGTCAGGCCTATGCACCTTATAAAGTTTGGATTCAGGAGAGAGCCAGTCAGTTGAGGATGCCGTTTCCGGATGCACCAATTCTTGTTCCTATTCCGGTAGCGGAGCCAACTACTGTTTCTCGGGAAGCCTACGAGCAAGTGGTGAGAGAAAAAGAAGCCTTGATGAAGATCAACGAAGGGTTAGAGCAGGAGCTAGCCCAGATACGCAGTGAGAAAAACAAGGCTGTGTATGCTTTCCAACAACAGATCGAGCTGTTAAACAGGTTAGGGGTTCAGTTGACTGAGGAGAAGAAGAAGCGCGAACGTCTGGGGCAAGAGTTCAGAAGCTCCCATGACGTGCTTGAATCCAAGAAGAAAGCGCTTGACATCGCTCACCGAGAGATCTCTTCTTGCAATAAGACTTGGAATGCTACGCTCACTAACAACAAGAAGAGGGAAGATAAGCTGAAGCAGCAAATTTCCGACCTCGAAGAGAAGTTGAAGTCTAGCATCAAGAAGTGCGAGGAGGAAGTGATGACCCGGTATAGTATCCAGCATGCACTGAACAAGGCCATCAAATCCAGAGATGAAGCGGTGTCTCAGAAACGAAAGCTAGAGGATTGCTTCGGAGAAGCAACATGGGAAGAAACTGCTGAAGACGTACGCCGTGTCCTTAAGAGGAGAAACCAGCTTGTTGAAGGGCTGCTTGATCGACCAAGCCATCCGGAGACCAAGAAATTGCTAGAAGAGTACCAAACTTCTGGGAGGATTTGATCACTTCATGTAGTAACTTGTATGCTTTATTTGCATAGTGCTGACCATCACCAGGATTGTTGGTTGAGGTCACGCCTTATTTGTACTCTCAGTGATTTTGTACCCTGGGCTTATTGATTTTCCCTGCAATATATGAGGCTTTCTATGATTCAGCTCCGATATTCCTATTGTCCTCACTATCACCGCACTGGCACCTTCACACTAGAACTGGGGGAATGAGCTTCCCTAATGCACAGACACATTGCATTGCATTCATATTGCATTACAGGTAATCTTGGAATAAGTGTCTTATGTCCTGCTCCATAACAGGTACTTTCCAGGATTGCAGATCAACATCCGCACCGCTATTCTACCCGCACCAACTGTCGAAGAATCATGGATCAAATGCAGAACGAGATGCAAGATGTGCGCGAGAAGCTCGCTCTCTTTATGCAGACCATGGAAGCTATAGCAAAAGGGCAGGAGAATTTGCAGGCCATGGTCCAGCCTCTGTTGGCCCGAAACGCTAGTCATGGTAATGAAGATCATCAGTCCGTACGGGTCGATACTGTTCACGGAGACGACACTCCCACGCCAGTGGCTCCGCCTGTAGTCAATACACCTGCTGCTAATATCAACAACGCTACCGCTGCTGTAAATGGTAACGTCGGAATTGGAAATGAGACTGCTATCCATAATGTTGGGCTGGGTGATGTCAATTTGGGAGATAATCTAGGAGGCAATGGCTTTGTCAATACTGGATTCGGATTCAATGATCAGGGATTCGATAACACTGGGAAGTATGGCTTTAATGCTCAAGGCTTTGGGCAAGACGGTTATGGCGCGACCAATCAGGGTTACGGAGGCTTTGGAAACAGAAACGGCGCTGGATTTATGGCTTTTGGTCCTGCTGGAGGAGTTCAAGGGTACAGCAACAGAGGCCGAGGTCCGGGGATGAATCAGATCAGGGCTGGACATAATAATGGATATGATGGGTATGGAGCTGGAAATGGTATGTGGCAAGAAGATCAGCAGGAGGACGCTTTCTCCGGAGGAAGTTTCGAAGGGCCGATGGATGACTCCCAGAAGATCAGAATGCTGGAAGAGCAGATGAAGGGAGTCCTAAGCCAAAGTGCTGTGGGTTTGGACATGGCAACAATGGGCTTGGTACCTGGCTTGAGGGTGCCAATTAAATTCAAAGCCCCTACGTTTGACAAGTATAAAGGAGACACATGTCCAAAAGTACATGTACGAGCTTATTACAGAAAGATGTCTGCATACTCAACTGATGAAAGAATGCTAATGCATTTCTTTCAGGATAGTCTGTTGGGTCCTTCCCTAGAGTGGTACATGGGGTTGGAGCCGACTGATATCAAGACATGGAAACAATTAGCAGAGGCATTTGTAGCCCATTACAAGTATAACAGCGACCTGACACCCAATCGGGTCCAGTTGGCCGGGCTTTCGCAAAAGAAGGGGGAGAGTTTTAAAGAGTACGCGCAAAGGTGGCGCGATATGGCTGCCAGGGTCCGTCCTCCGGTGGAAGATAAGGAAATGAATGACATGTTTGTTGGCACATTCACAGGTCTGTTTCATGATATGCTGTTTCATACGTCTCTGGCCAGTTTTTCAGACCTGATTCTGATGGGGGAAAAGATTGAACGTAATATTAAGCAAGGAAAGTTCCAAGTCGAGGAATCGACTGCATCTGGCAGTAATAGGAAAGCTTATGGTGGGCGCCGTCAGGGCGAAGCCAGCGCAGTATTTGGAGGCCGAGGCCGAGGCCGAGGCAGGGGACGAGGTCAATATCGTCAGCCGCAGCAGGTGGCGAGTGTTACTATTCCCTATCAGCAACAACCACTCCAGCAACAACAACCGGTTCAGCAGCAACCAATGCAACAGCAGCAGCAGCCTCAGCAGGGGGCCCAGCAAGCTCAGCGAAGATTCCAGGGTAGTAAACCGAGAAGAGTATTTGATAAGCCTCCCTCGACCTATGCGGATTTGTTGCAGACATTGTTGGGATTGAATCTGGTAGAGAAAAGAACTCTGGCACCGATAACGGGAGCTCCCCCGTTTGGCTACGATGCAAGCAGGCACTGCGAGTTTCATTCTGGGGCTCCGGGCCACGATATAGAAGGTTGCCACGCTTTTAAGCACGTTGTGCAGGATCTTTTGGACAATAAGACTATCAATTTCGGAACGGCAGGTCCGAATATTGTACAGAAACCCATGCCTAATCATGGGGCCAACGCCGTACTGACGGAGGAAGGTTTGAATCTAATTATGAATGTCAGTGATTTGAAGACGCCGCTGAGCGAGATAAAGAGCCGACTGTTACAAGGAGGTGTTTACCCAGGATGTAACGAGTATTGCTTAGACTGTTGGACCCTAGCGGGGGGGTGTGAGGATTTGAAGAAAGGCATTCAGGCTTTAATTGATGAGGGCATATTGCAGTTTGATCGAGCGGCAACT
This sequence comes from Lathyrus sativus, assembly GCA_963859935.3. Lineage (NCBI taxonomy): Eukaryota > Viridiplantae > Streptophyta > Magnoliopsida > Fabales > Fabaceae > Lathyrus > Lathyrus sativus. The sequence goes on from OZ012738.1 coordinate 360,994,621, forward strand.
GACGAGCCTGCAGGGGCAGTAGTGGATAATCGGAGTGATGTGGCCACGGTAACGATGCCTCGGAAGACGATCACTATTGCAGCACCAGCTCAGCGACCACCGATCACCATAACTAAGGCCGGGCCCATCCCGTACGAGAACACGAAAGCAGTCCCATGGTCATATGGGTTGGAAGTATATTGTGACGGGATAAAAATTGATGTTAACAAGCAGCCAGCGGAGACTGTGGATAATGTTGTTGGTTCAGGAGGCATGACGAGGAGTGGCAGGATCTTTATATCTCCTGAAGTGGAGGCTGAAAGACTAGCGAAAGGAAAAGGGAAAGTGGTTGAAAATGTTCCGGTGCAAGCAAGTGAAAAAGAAGCAGCATCGAAGGATGTAGAAGAGTTCATGCGCTTGATTCAAAAAAGTGATTATAAGATTGTGGAGCATCTGCAGCAGACACCGTCCAAGATATCTATCCTATCATTGTTGTTGTGTTCGGAAGCTCACAGAAATGCTTTGCTGAAAGTCCTGGATACTTCGTTTGTACCCCAAGACGTCTCCGTAAATCAGCTAGAAGGAGTATTGGCACATGTGAATGCAGGCCACAGCTTGGGTTTTACCGATTTTGACTTGACTCCAAAAGGGAGAGATCATAATATGGCATTACACGTATCTGTTGAGTGTAGAGGATCGGTAATGTCCCACGTCTTGGTTGACACCGGGTCATCTTTGAATGTGTTACCCAAGAAGGCGATGATGAAGCTGGATGTTAGAGGAATCCTGTGCACACCCAGTGACTTGGTAGTCAGAGCGTTTGACGGCACGCGGAGAACAGTCTTTGGATCAATCACTTTGCCTCTGCAAGTGGGGCCGGAAGTGTTTGCAACTGAGTTTTATATCATGGATATACAGCCTGCGTACAGCTGCCTGCTTGGAAGACCCTGGATTCATGGAGCAGGGGCAGTCACGTCTACCCTACACCAGAAGTTGAAATATATGGTCGGAGACAGCGTAGTCACCGTATGCGGAGAAGAGGACATCCTGGTCAGCCATCTATCTTCATTTAAATATGTGGAAGTCGACGGAGAGATCCACGAAACACCATGCCAGGCATTCGAAGGTTTGCGCATCAAGGACAAAGGTCCCAGGCCGAGCAAAGTGCCAGAGATAGCTGTCTCATCGTATAAGGAAGCTCAAGCTCTAGTGGAAGCAGGAGAAGCCAAGGGCTGGGGCAAAGTGCTGGACATTCCTGTGAAGACGGACCGGTTCGGGCTGGGGTACCAACCATCGTCATCAACTCCTTCCGTGGGGGCGCCCCGCTTCAGAAGGCCAATCACCATCTCTGCCAGTGGAGTATGTCACGAAACTGTCAATGCTGCTTCAGAGTCTGATGAAGGAGACAGCGACTGTGATATGGATGCCTGGATTCAGCCAAGCACGCCGGGACAAGGACTGTGCAACTGGTCTATTCAGGAGCTTGTTCCTGTGACTTTCAAACAGTAATGCTTTGCTTTATTAATTGTTGAATGATCTGATGTCTTGCCCGGGGCATCAGGATTTGCTTAGGGCTGTGTTGTTATAAACATTGCGTGTCAATCATTAAATAAATGGCGTTTTTTCATGTACAAATACTGTAATCCTTGTCTTTCTTGTTTTATATTTTTCAATAAAATGGCAACGTGCTTGTTCGCTTTATACGCATTTTGAAGCACGTAACCGTTCCTTTTGCAGGATGACACTTCCAGATGACATCCTTGAACCACCTATGACTCGTCCCGACTTCGATCACCCGGTATTCCAGGCCGAAGAAGAGGTTGTCGAAGATAGCGACGTTCCTGAAGAACTGTCGTGGTTAGTGAAGCAAGAGGAAAGAGCCATTCTGCCTCACGATGAGGTCATCGAAATTATCAACTTGGGGTCGGAAGGGGTCGAGAAAAGCATTCGTATTGGAGCCGCGCTGCAGGATGATATCAAGCGGAGATTGGTTGAAATGCTCCAAGAGTATAGTGATGTATTCGCTTGGTCGTATGAAGATATGCCAGGGCTCGATACAGATATGGTTGTGCATCGCCTGCCACTGAAAGAAGATTGCCCGCCGGTCAAGCAAAAGCTTCGCAGAACTCGACCAGATATGGCAATGAAGATCAAAGAGGAAGTTCAGAAACAGTGGGACGCTGGTTTCCTGGCTGTGACGAAGTATCCCTCGTGGGTTGCTAACATCGTACCGGTACCAAAGAAAGATGGCAAGGTTCGAATGTGCGTAGATTATAGAGATTTGAATAAAGCAAGCCCAAAAGACGATTTTCCACTTCCTCATATTGACGTGTTAGTTGATAATACTGCTCAATACTCCGTATTCTCCTTCATGGATGGCTTTTCAGGCTATAACCAGATTAAAATGGCGCCAGAGGATATGGAGAAGACTACTTTCATAACGCCTTGGGGAACATTTTGTTACAAAGTGATGCCCTTCGGTTTGAAAAATGCTGGGGCAACATATCAGCGTGCGATGACGACTCTTTTTCATGACATGATGCATAAAGAGGTCGAAGTTTATGTTGACGATATGATTGCCAAATCCCAGACGGAGGAAGAGCATCTGGTGAATTTGCTGAAGTTGTTTAAAAGGCTTAGGAAGTTCAGGCTAAGGCTGAACCCTAATAAATGCACCTTCGGGGTGAGATCGGGTAAGCTGCTGGGGTTTATCGTAAGCGAAAGAGGAATAGAGATCTATCCTGCTAAAATAAAAGCAATTCAAGAAATGCCGACGCCTAAAACAGAGAAAGAGGTGCGCGGGTTTTTAGGGAGGTTGAACTACATCGCCCGGTTCATATCTCACCTAACTGCCACGTGCGAACCATTATTCAAGCTGTTGAAGAAAGATCAAGCTGTAACGTGGAACGAAAATTGTCAAAAGGCGTTCGATAAAATAAAGCAGTATTTGCAGGAGCCTCCTATTCTGATACCCCCAGTGGCAGGGAGACCCTTGATAATGTATTTGACGGTTCTTGAGGGAAGCATGGGTTGTGTTCTCGGTCAACACGACGAGACGGGAAGAAAAGAGCATGCGATCTATTACCTGAGTAAGAAATTTACAGATTGTGAATCCCGATACTCAATGCTTGAGAAAACTTGTTGCGCGCTGGCCTGGGCCGCCAAGCGTTTGAGGTAGTATATGCTGAATCATACCACCATGCTCATCTCGAGGATGGATCCTATCAAATATGTATTCGAAAAGCAGGCGTTGTCAGGTAGAATTTCCCGCTGGCAGATGGTCTTGACAGAATATGATATTCAATACGTCTCGCAAAAGGCTATAAAGGGGAGTGTGCTGTCTGAGTATCTGGCGGAGCAGCCTATTGAAGAGTACCAATCGATGAGGTTTGATTTTCCTGACGAGGATATCATGTACCTAAAGATGAAAGATTGTGAAGAGCCGTTGCCAGACGAGGGACCAGAGTTGGGTTCTAAGTGGAAGATGATATTTGACGGAGCTGTGAATGCTTACGGTAGCGGAATAGGGGCAATCATCACCACGCCACACGGGTCGCATATCCCGTTTACTGCCCGACTGACCTTCGCTGTTACCAATAATGAGGCCGAATACGAAGCTTGTATAATGGGGCTTGAAGAAGCCATTGATTTGCGAATCAAACATCTGGACGTATACGGAGACTCGGCTCTGGTGGTGAATCAGATCAAAGGGGAATGGGAGACACGTCAGCCCAACTTGATACATTACATGAACTATGCAAGGAGATTGTTGCCTTTCTTCGATAAGGTTGAATTGCATCACGTACCGCGGGCAGAAAATCAAATGGCTGACGCCCTTGCCACTTTGTCTTCCATGTACAAGGTCAACTTCTGGAACGAAGCTCCCCGAATCATTATCTCTCGGCTAGACAGGCCAGCTTATGTATTTGCTATTGATGAAGCATCTGACGACAAACCGTGGTATTTTGATATCCTTAATTTCCTGAAGAATAAAGAGTATCCGGCTGGGGCATCCAGTCAAGATCAGAAGACTCTCAGGAGATTAGCGGGTAATTTCTACTTGAATCCGGATGGCGTCTTATACAGAAGGAACCATGATTTGGTGCTGTTGCGTTGTGTAGATGAAAAAGAGGCAAAGCTCCTCATGGAGGAAATACACGAAGGTACCTTTGGTACGCATGCTGGTGGACATGCTATGACGAGAAAACTGCTGCGGGCAGGTTATTTTTGGCTGACCATGGAAACTGACTGTTTCAAGTTTGCGAGGAAGTGCCATAAGTGCCAAATCTATGCTGATAAGATCCATGTGCCTCCGAGTCCTCTAAATGTGATGTCATCGCCTTGGCCATTTTCAATGTGGGGAATCGATATGATTGGAAAGATCGAGCCGACGGCTTCTAATGGGCACCGGTTCATTCTAGTAGCAATCGATTACTTCACCAAGTGGGTGGAAGCGGCGTCCTACGCAAATGTAACTAAGCAAGTGGTGGCCAGATTCATCAAGAGAGATATCATTTGCCGATATGGGATCCCCGAGCGGATAATCACTGACAATGGTTCAAATCTGAACAACAAAATGATGAAGGAGCTCTGTCAGAATTTCAAGATCGAACATCACAACTCCTCCCCTTACCGACCCAAGATGAATGGCGCCGTTGAGGCGGCCAATAAGAATATCAAGAAAATTGTTCAGAAAATGGTGGTGACCTATAAGGATTGGCATGAAATGCTACCTTTTGCTTTGCACGGTTATCGTACGACGGTACGCACATCAACCGGGGCAACCCCGTTCTCGTTGGTATACGGAATGGAAGCAGTATTACCATTGGAAGTTGAGATCCCTTCTCTGAGGGTGTTGCGAGACGTTCAGCTAGACGAGGCAGAATGGGTAAGAAACAGATTGAACCAACTGAGCTTAATGGATGAGAAGAGGCTAGCTTCTCTAACATACGGTCGTTTGTACCAGAGCCGATTGAAGAAAGCGTACGATAAGAAGATACATCCGCGAAGCTTTCAGACGGGCGACCTTGTGCTGAAAAGGATTCTCCCGCCGCAAGCAGATCACAGGGGCAAGTGGACCCCCAACTACGAAGGGCCATACGTTGTTAGTAAAGTCTTCTCAGGAGGGGCGTTGTTGTTGTCCACCATGGACGGGGAAGAGTTCACGTCACCTGTGAATTCGGACGCAGTTAAAAAATACTTTGCTTAAAATAGACCCGATGGACAGAAAAAGAGAGTCCAGGCAAAAATGGGGCATCCTGGCGAACCAAAAACAGAATGAAAGGTTCGGGCAAAAGTTAGGGATAAAATTGAAAAAATGTACACCCGCGAAGTCGAAAACTTACACTGGGCGGCTTCGGCAAAAAAGGGTATCCCGGTGAACTGAAAACCCGTAAAGGGCGGTTCACGCAAAAGTTAGGGATTTGAAAAGCAAATAACTGCGGTCCGAATTTGATAGTTGCAATGAGCATCAATGCGGGAGAATACATTTGAGGAGCCAGTTACCGGAAACAATCTTTTCAGAGGTGGGGATACCGGGAAAGTGTCAGAGTCAGATGAGTCATAGGAGGATCAGTTCGTGGTGTTCATCTGCATCCCGTTGCCGACATGTGTACAAATTTAAGTTGTCAATATTTATGCTTCTTGTGCGTATTCGTGTATGTGTATATTTGCTTTGTGTAGCTTCCTCATTTCAGGAGTTACATCCCGTGTACAAAACTCCACCCGTTCAGGGGCCAAATCAATAAAATACGTTATCCAGTACTTAACACTGTTCTTTACTGTTTTGTGCATGATTAACGCCTAAGTTTGATGAAACTAGCATGAGTATAACGCCGCTGGCCCTTGCCAACAGTTGCTAAAGCTTTGAATTAACTAAAAATAACGTCACTAACCTGAATTGATTTGGTTGCATAGGCTTGTCTTGTCTTGTTTGTGTTGTTGCAGGTCTCATAACCGTACGAGGAAGATGATCAAAAGATTGCAATAACTAAAGACTCAGCCCTCGCGCAGGTCATGCAGTTTCTTCCTGAAGAAGGATAGAACTCTCCAGCTAGTCGTAGCTTGTACAAAAGGATTATCCAGCAAAGTCGTTCATCCTCTGCGGAATTGACGATTCAAAGATTGTAGGCTGTATGCAGGCAGTGTGGTGTCCCCCAGAAGGATTCCTTATCTCAAGCAGGATGATTCAGCCCCAGAAGATTAATATTTTCGAATTGGTGAGCTGTATTCAGGCGGTTTCCCTTTCCCCGTAAGGTCATTTACTCTTCCACAGTGGAGTCAGTTATTTTTCCCGGCAGAATCATCCCATCCCCAGCGGAGTCCTCTCCTTTCAGCAAACGTTCTTTCCTCCCAGTGGAACCCGGAGATCAAGACTCTCCCCAGTAGAGTGGGTGGTGGGTCCTGTCATTTGTTTTGTCAAGGATACCGTGTAATATCAATTCACTCTCCAGCAGAAAGTCCGATCATACTGTGCACATCTGCCATTCCCCAGCAAAGTTATATTCCCCAGCAGGGGGTTACCTCAACAGGGTGTTTGGTTTGAGTTCCCAATTTCCCAGCAGGGTTGACTTCACCCTTCCAGCATTTATTTTGCTGGAATAATTCTGTAGCCTCTGGCTATCCCCGGCGGAGTCGGCATTATCTTCAGCACTTATTTTGCTGAAGCAGTTTCTGTACTCTAGCAGTTCAGGTGGAGAGAACTCTTGCTCAAATGAACTACCAAACATTCAAGATCTCGGCATGAGATATTCAATGATAATGTCAGTTTCGGCAGTATTCCCCACAGAGTTACCAGAATAAGTCTCTCTTTATTCCCAAGCAGATTTAGTTGTCATCAAGGGTTCATGAACCAGAATTTCAGAAGTGGCCCCGGGCATCAGAGCAGGCATCTGGTAGTTTGGTTTCCAGATATCCCCAGTAGAGTCCGCCTCAAAGTCGCTGTCACGTTGGTGCTGAGAAGTTTGTTGGTGGGGATCATTGGAGAACTAAGTCCTGACGTGGACAATTTACTCCTATATTGACGGGATTTCTTCAGAAGTGGGCGTCCTGACGTGGACAGGTTTAGTTCCCCGGGTTAGGGAAGCGTGGGCAGATTCGGGTTCTCGAAATTAGTGGAATGGGAGGTCATGACGTTGACAAAAGTGATTACTCTTTGTGTTGGTGTCCTGACGTGGACCAGTCCCTCTCAGCGGTTACCCTTCTTCGTGTTGGCAAAGTATGGGTCCTGACGTGGACAGATCAGACAAAGGTGTGAGTCCTGACATGGACAAGTCTTATTTCCTCAGCGGGTCGAAGACGCCTGAGTCCTAACGTGGACAAATCAAGACGAGACCAGTGTCCTGACGTGGACAAATCAAAGAGATTATTATTCCTAACGTGGAAAGGTGGGTCCTAACGAAGACAATGTTTCCTTACGTGGAAAGAAGTTGGTATTCCTTACGTGGAAAGATTGAGTCCTTACGCGGACATATCGAGATGGATTCCTTACGGGGAGACAAGTGCATTCCTAACGTGGAAGAGTTTAGTCCTGACGCGGACAGATCCAGACGAAGTCTTATTCCTTACGTGGAAAAATGGTGATTCCTTACGTGGAAAAGAGGTTGATGCCTTACGTGGAAAGTTTAGTCCTGATGCGGACAAATGGAAAAGAAGTTGAGTCCTGACGTGGACAGGTTCAGAACCAGAGTTGAATTCCTGACGTGGAAAGATTGGAGTCCTGACGCGGACATGTCAAGTGGTATTGGAGTCCTTACGTGGACAGATTGATGTAGTTCTCCTTATGTGAAAAGGAGATTGCTTCCCGACGTGGAAAGATGAAAGGTTTAGTCCTGACGTGGACAGATACAGAAGAGATTATTCCTAACGTGGACAGGTGTTACTCCTAACGTGGAAGAGTCTTTCATAACGTGGACGATTCAGTTTATGGAAATGCAGACAAATTATCCCCAGCGGAGTTGCCAAGATTTTTCTGGGTTAACAGCAAGTGGAGTCCTAACGTGGACAGGTTTTAGTTGAGATTTCTTCGTATTGGTGACAGACAGAGTCCTAACGTAGACAAGCAAGCAATCCGTTATGACAAAATCCTTTTCAGAACGGTGAAGACAGTTCCCCGCGTGGTCATTACGAGATCAGTGAGCAGCTGCAAACAGTCAGATCCAAGCAGTGGATGTCGTTACCCAGACAGGGGTGCAGTTTATTTCTGCGGTTGGCAAATTTCCGGGTTTTCTTAGTATTCAACCGTCTCGTACCTCGAATGTTTGAAGGCCGTTCACTCTTCACCCAATCGGGTCCAAGTCGCTTGAATAGGGGCAACTGTTGCACCCTAAAATTTGCCCAACCTTATTCACTTGGTTTATGTTTCAGTATCATTAGCATTTGCATATAGAGTCATGTACATAGTCTAATCATCTGCATAGCATAAGCATATCAAGTCATTCAACAGGGGACCAACCATTATTCTCATCTCTAGAGGCCTATCAAGAGGTTATTATCTTAATTCCATCTCATTCAAGTCATCAAGAAAGAATTTGAAAGCAGAGAGTTCAGCAGATCAAGCCTTGAGTCCATCTCCTAGCTGAGGGTATCTGAGGGTCAACTAGAGGGTTGTGAGCTGTGAGTTGAAGGCATGGAGGGTATCTAGACATCTTGGAGGACTTAGAAAGTCATTTGGAGAAGGAAACAAGTTGTTGATGTGATCACAAGAATTGCAGTTGAAGACAGTCAACTAGGGTTTCATCTGGGTCAACCTTAGGTCAACCCTAGGTCAATTGACTGATTTAAAGGGTATTCAAGGCTATTGGAGAGATGTGGGGATCATCATTTGACATATAAAGAAGGATATGGAGATATGCCAAGAAGAATTCAAGAGAAATCAAGGAGAAGAGGAGTTTCTAAATTAGGGTTTCTGTGTAAAATCCCCTAGTTTAGGTCAAATTTCCAAGCAAGATAAGTCCAAATGCTAGCTTCAAATGGATCTCAAGACCTTTAATTTGAGTGGTGGAAGACATCAAGGAGATTTATAGAACTCAAGTTATGGTCCTTGCAAGTTACAGGTCATCTGAGGTATCTGAAATTTTGTCTGTGAAAGTGGCTTGACTTCCAAGCTAGTTTTACCCCTCAAGGATATTTCAAATGAATTTCTGGTCAACATAAGAATTGTTCCTCATTGTCTTAGCTTTCTAGAATGGTATAGTATGCCCTCATATGATGTGTGGAGCTCAACTTATGGTCTTGGCAAGCAAAGGGTATTTTGGTCATTTGTGAATTACAGGTCATTTTAACCTATGCCCAAAACTCATACAAGGAAGCTTCAAATGGAAAAACTTACAACATCAAACTTGCTCCAAATGACATTTTGAGTCTAGAAAAGTGACCATGAGAGATTGTAAATGTCTATGGCACAAGGTTTCAAAATTGGTGAATTTAATGAAGGAAAATGGCTTAAAAAATGGTATTTTTCATATCTTGGCCAAATGATGCAAAATTATAGGTCATTTTGAATGGAAAAGGCATTCTAAGAACATTGGCTAAAGTGGAATTTTGAGTCTAGTTCAAGATTTAAGAGTTATCCATGGTTGCTTGCAATATAAGAAACATAATCAACATTCAAGGGAATTTTGCACAAGGGAAACTTCTCCAAGTTTCTAGGAGGTTCCTATATCACCTATATATTCATGCAAGATGAATCATGCAAGGGTTGGTGCCATCATTTTGTCAAAAACCTCCATTTTCACTCATTTTCCATTTTTGCATAAGTCTCTCAAATCCTCTCAATCTCTCATCAAACTTCAACATTCTTGATTCAATCTTCATCATCATCACACAGAGATCAGAATCCATACATTTCTTTGGAGAATTGAGCAAGGAATTGTGATATTCACCATCATCATTCAAAGAGCAAGGACCTTGGAATTAGAAGATTCCAAGCTTGGGAGCTTCTCTAATTGCATACAGAATTCATCTCCAAGATTACTGATCAACTTCCCCACCTTTCAAGCATTGGATCAAGTGTATGTCATCACTGTTTTCAGCATCATAACAGGTTGGTTATCTTCTTAGAATTGCATAGTTTAATGAGAATTTTAGGGAATTGTTAATGTAGACTGGTTAGGATAAGGGAGATGATTAATTTGGATAAGTTTGAGCAAGTTTCATGGACATTAGTTATGGTGCACCATTTCTGTTGAAGCTTAGAATGGCAAGAATCGCGTGAAATAATCTTGGATGGAGTGATTAAAATGATTAGGTTGAGTTGTAGATTGGTTTAGGATGAGTTTTGTGGAGAATTGAGGTAGTTGATCACAGGTGACAATGGCGAATCAAAGCTGTGATGTTTATCGAATTTGAAAATCTAGGCTGTTATGTTGAAAACTATGGATACAGTGATGTTCTACGTGAGAAGGAGATCAACTTTGGTGTTTACATCTTGGCGTTTCATGGAGAGATTAGGGAGAAGGAAGGATTAGAAGTTCTGTGCATGGAGGGATAATTTGCAGAAACCCTAGGGCTCGTTGGGGACGATGACCCTCAGCCCTCAGATCATTCCCATGTGTTGACTTAATCCCCTCATCACACGGCCACGATTGAATGTTGAAAGCGGAGGGAAACTTCAAAAGATTTGAAACGCTGCGTTTCATTAATTGGGGGGTTGGGCTCAGAGCGCTATCCACACCCCCATTTTAATAGGCCCATTGTTTTGAACGCGATTTCCCTGCTATTCAAACCCCCTCCATTTTATTTCATTTTATTTTCTTTTATTTTCTTTAATTTTTTATGCATCTTCTAAAATCCATAATAAATAGTTAAATAATCATTTTCAATTCATTCTTTTTGCATTATTTTCTTTAGGATGTCTAGAAAATTCTAAAAAATAAAAATTGCATTTTATTTTTTATTTCATATTTTTCCCATATTTTCTAAATAAATGACATTTTAAATAGTTTCATTTCATGCATGATTTTAATAATTTTTGTTCTATTAGATACTTTCATATTTTTTGTTCATTCTTTTTAGGTTGTTTAGATTAGATATTGAACTTATGGATTCAATTTAGTCCCCATTTTTAGAAATTAAATTTAGGTGCTTAGTGTAGGTTTGAACAACATGAACAAATTAGGGTTTTTTAGGTGATGACTTAGGAGATTTGATTCTTTTCCCTTAGGACTCAGGGTTTGACTAGTTTAGTTATGGGACTATAGAGGCTATGGGTAGTTATTAGATCCCTTAGAGAAAGTCAGGATTCCCCTACTGCTATTATCCTACTGTATATCTGATTGACTGGTGTGGTGTGCCCTCTGGGGATTATTGCTTGCTTGTGTGGGTATTGGGATTGTCTGGGGACCTGGGAGAGCTGAAGACCTGAGGAGACGAAGACCATTGGAGATTCAGAGATGGAAGATCAACTGCCAGAGTTGAATAGGAGGTTATTGCTAGCAGCTGCTGAGAAGATTAGGGTTTAGGAACTAGGCAGAGCTCTAGATTAGAAAGCTTGTTTCTCAAACATAGATGGCTTTGTTTGCCTCTATCCTTTCCCTATGATTCAAAGTCTCTTTCAAATATCCACCTCCTTCCTTTGGAAGGATCAGTGAATATATTTGAAAGATAGAACTTTTGAGAGGAAACTTTCTGTTTAATGTTAACAGTTGATGAACCACCCTTGGTAGGTAATTAACTGTCTAACATTCATTCACTTCATCTGGTTGGCTGATGTTCATCCTGGAGCCTGAGACTTGAAGAAAAGCCATTGCAGATAGAAGACTGATGATCAAAACCCTTACCTGAAGATCATGAAGATGGAGATTGATGCTTGTTGAAGCTCATGAATGATTGGAAATTACTTGAAGTCAGATGTTGAGTCAGAGCTGCTGATGCTGTTGTATTTCTTTGCTGATGTATTGTTTGGATTTCCTGGTTGTATTGTTTGCTGTTTACCCTGTTAGGTTGAAAGTGAAGCCTGTTCACTTTCGCCTATTGTTTTCTAGGTTCGAGGTTGAGTGGGACTCCCTTGCCTCGCTTGTACTGTTGCATCCATGCATTTTACCGCTTTATTATATCTGTTATTGTTTCTGTTTCTGCCTATCCCGTAGGATCTCTGTTTCTCTCTGTGCAAGAGAGGAGCATGATAGACATTAGGTCTTAACCCATGCATGATAACATTAGGTTAGTTTGTTTCCCTTCGCAACCGTAGGTTAGAGTTCTGTCTCTTTCTATCTTAAAACAAACCGAAAAATACATAAAGATTTCAAACACAATAAAAGACACTTCTTCCGTAAAAGAATGTGAACTCATCAAGAAGTCATTTTTGTCCGCCGTGGACTTTTAATCAAAAAAACCTTTTTCAGAAGGAATAAAATCAATCAAGGACAGACTTGTGTCGTACGTGGCCCGAACTACGTTTGCTCTGATCTTTCATGCCGTATGAAAGTACGTAGGCATAGGATGCGATATCCTAGCGAGCAACCTTCCCCTCCTTTCCCGTAGGTAGGCGAACTACGTTGACTCTGATTTCTCGTTCCAGGCGGGAATACGTAGGCATAAAGTGCGATACTTTGCCGAGTCATTTTTATTTTCAGTTTTATCTTCTTTTTAACCCCTGACCTATAGTTTAGATAGAATAATAATCCATACCCGAAAACAAGCGTGGATCCCGTCGAGTACGACGGACGTGAGGGGTGCTAATACCTTCCCCTTGCGTAACCGACTCCCGAACCCAGGTTTTGGTTGCGATGACCACACCTTTCCCGTGTTGTGCGAGGTTTACTCTGAGCGTTTCCTTTCCCTCCCGTGGGATAAATAACGCACGGTGGCGACTCTTCTGTTCAGCCGGCGCCGATTTTCGCAGTAGCGACACTCCTCCATTCGCTCAACAGGGACGATAGAGGAAGAAGCAACAACAGTATGTAAAGGTTTCTCTAGGAGATAAGGCATTTTGAGATCACGGACTCTAAAGCGGACCCACTGCGTGAAAGGCTCAAATGTTATACAGTTTCTCTTTCCTATATCAACCTTGGTCTTCTTGTGAATGGTTTTACAAGCATTTGCAACACTAACCCCATACTAGCTTCTGCGTTGAGATAGAAGAAACCTAACAACAAGATGTTGCTAGGTTTTTCCTTCATGGGAAACCCAAACTGACATCTTGCAAGGATATGGTTATAATTGATTCCCCCTTGTACACTGAGAGGAAGTACGTTGAGAAATGAACCAAAACTGTCAATGACCACTCCTTTGTCATAAGCAGGATCATACCAATGTACATTGGTCTGAGTTAGAGCCATGAGTCTTTGAGACCACCTTAGTCCATTTAAGTTTTCTCTGAAAAGGTCTGTCCTCGTTAAGTGGGCAATGAACCACCTATATAACAAAGGAGCACAACATAGGATAGTCACATCTCCTTTTAGGGTCCTATAGTGAATAGAGTGGTACGCATCTCCAAGCAGAGTAGGCACAGGGTTACCATTCATGAAGATCTAGATAGCGTTGATGTAAATGAATCCTTCTTCTTTGGGGAATAAAACCAAGCCATATATGAGTAATGCAAGGACTACTTTAAAAGCATCTAGGTTGTTCTCCTTGGCAAGAAATGCAACTTTCCCTATCAAAAATTCAAAAGGTAGACCTCTGAGTCCATACTTGGTGGTGAGATTTTCTTTGACTTCGGAAGCTTCTAAGTGGATGGCATCTGCAATGTCTTTTGGTGAAGGGAGCTTTTCCAAACCACTGAACGACTTCTTGTCTAACACCGACAGACCAATATGATATGAGTACTCTTCGAAGGTTAGGACGAGTTGATAATCGAGAAAGGTGAAACATCGATAGGGTGGGTCATAGAACTGCGCAAGGGTGTTGAGAACTCCTTCTTGCATCTTGATCTTGACAAGCCCTAACAATCTTCCATATCTCTTTTTGAAATCTTCTGGGAAAGACACTAAGGCCACCAATTTCCTCAAATCTGTCAAATCTGGTCTCTTGAAGTTATACTTTCTAGTGTTTCTTTTTCCAAAATCCATGACCTAAGGCTTTTGTAACACAAAAAAACAACTCAGCTTCTTAAAACCAACCGCATGAATGCTTATGATGAGATGATGCACATGCAACACATACATAAGTACTCACATATTCACATATATGCATATGCACACAAACAAAAGCCCTAGGTTTGGGTTATGAGAATGGAGCCATAGTATACCCTTTCTAATAGACATGTACTATGGGTTGTTTGTAGTTGCACAACGAGTTCTACAAAGTTCTCAGGGTCATCGATAAATCTTTCGGATATTATCAACTAACACGACTACTCATGTGAGTCAAAAATATTCTCAAGATAAAATCGTCTGAGTGTAGTATCGCGTATTAACTATTCGGGACTACTCCCTCATAGTCATTGCACTACATCCTAAAAATTCCAAGTGGGGTAAGTGGGTAACTAAAATGTCCTCAGTCTCACGGACTCCCAGGTCAGAAAAAGTAATGAACGTATGACTACTCATACGTCATTAGTAATCCCAAAGGGTCTCGACTGAGCGTGGTTACATTATATGTCAATTATGTTAGAACTACTCCCAACATTCAACTGTTGATCATACCATAATCTTATCATAGGTATACACTCAATTCCGGGCTAGGACTTATCTCACCTCTCAAGGTATCAACCTAATGCACACATGTAGCATGGCAGATATAATATACAGATATCCACAAATATTCATGTATACAACAAACAAAACATAAACAAAACACAAATACAACCAAGGTAGGCTTAACCCTCTTCTGGATTTCCCCAGTGAAGTCACCATTTCTGTTGCGGTGAGAATCAAATATCAAGCTATTAATTAACTTGAATGACAAATCATGAGGTTCACCACGAGCTTTGATTTATCCAAAGGAAAGGGTAAAAATCGGAGAAAACCCTAAGTGCACTATGCAATAATAAAGCTAAGAGATCGGGGGGTTCGGGGGTTGGTTATACTAAGGGAAGGTATTAGAACCCTAAGTATTTGTAGTACTCTACAGGAACCTCTTGTTAGTATTTGTGTTATTGCTAATGTTTGTTTGTTAATAGTTGTGTGCTAAGATAAAGGTGCTAAAGGTAAAAGACCTATGTGTATATACACTAAGTATGATCACCTAGACGTCATATCTCGTGCCTACGTATCCTCACAAGGATGGAATCAAAGCAACCGTAGTTCACCTAACTAAGGTGAAAGAACTCTTGATGATGGTCAAGGTTCCAAGGGGAATAAGTATTCATAACAATGATACTTATATAGATTTAACAAACTCTCTAAGTCTAAGTTGAAAACTAACTGGGTATTGACTTTAAAAGTCAAGAGGGGAAGTGAGTATACATGACAATGGTACACACATAGAGTTAACAAACTCTAGATCTAAGCTCTAAGTTATAAGATTCTTAACAAGGTGTGCTAAAGATCTTAACTTTAACGCCAAAGGGACGTAGGTTCTAACTTAAGACTAAATTAAAAGTCCTAATGACTCTAACAAGGTCAAGGGGAGGTTAGGAATAATGAGCTATCTATGACACTGAGTCAATAGAGAGACTTTCCTTTGGACTAAGGAGCACAAGGAAACTCTTTAGGATGAGAGCTAACAAGCTTCATCACTTGGGGGAGCTTGACAAGCTTCAAACATATATATTCATTCAAGCATGATGAAAACAGATGATCATAGTAACAACTAAGATAAGGGCAAGTATGTGACAACATCAAGCAAAGATTGATAAAGTTAATAGATGACAAGGTTACAACCAAGCATTCATCCATAGAAATTTAGGATTAAACCAAACAGTTACAACCAATGGTAAACATAGATGTTACAACATCTAAATAATCATGAAAAAAGGTTCTTACAAGACCAAACATCATAGATGAAAACATTACTTATCATGGTGAAGATCAAAACTTAAGACCAACATGCATAAATCATGACAATGTTCAAAGCATGGATATCAAAACAAAGTATGGCAAAGGTAACAACCAAAACATCTTTGAACAAGAGTGAGACATGTGTGACAACAATCATGTAGGTAAAGATATGAACATTCAAGGTATAACATGTAAACATACCCATCAAGATCATATCATGTAAGTCAAGTGAAAAAAATCCTTGAAAACATCATCGATGTGAGTTGAACATGTTGAACAAGTAGGTAACAACCAACAAGTAAAATAGGGTTCAATCATGGTATTTGAGCAAGATGAGGAACATCACAAGGGTTGATTCATAAAAACATGTATTCTAATAAACTTTCAAAGCAAAACAACAAGTATTTATGAATGCTTCAAGGCATGGCATAGTCAACACAAAGCATTTGCGTATTCAAATCACTTAATCGTGGAAGAGAGTTACATGTTAAGGGCAAGGTAACAACCAAAGTTTTCAAGGAATTCCCAACATGTATTCACATATAAACATAAGTTTGAAAAGTAATAAAAACCAAGTAACGACAAGGATGTACAAGTTCACCATATCAAGTAAGGTTCATACAAGATGTATAGGGTTCATACAATTCAAAAAGTGCAAGGAGAATCAGAGGATCAATCAAAAGATCAAAAGGAATCCTAAGAAACCCTAAAAGTCATATACTTTGATCATGAATAAGCA
The DNA here is from genome assembly GCA_963859935.3 of Lathyrus sativus. Lineage (NCBI taxonomy): Eukaryota > Viridiplantae > Streptophyta > Magnoliopsida > Fabales > Fabaceae > Lathyrus > Lathyrus sativus. Next base: position 361,011,220 of record OZ012738.1, read on the forward strand.
CAACATAAAATATATTTTTTTGGAAATTTATTAATATGAACAAAAAATAGACATTGTTATGAGCATGATGCAAAAAGAATGAAAGAAAAATGATAAAAATCAAGAGAGTTGTGAAAGATTGAAGTTACCTTAGAAAACCATAAAAATAAATAAGATAAGTAATAAAAAGGACGGGACTACACCCTAGGGGGATTGAACCCACACCCTTGGGATTCTTGGCTCAAAGCACTAGCCAAATGAGCTATACACGCAGTGTGAACAAGGGATACCAGCATGTAATAAAATATCAAACCTATTAAATAAATCAGAAAAATGGTAAAAGGGTTGATCAGGAGGATCGAACCTAGGCCAGACACGTCAAAGGGAAAGGCAAGGCAAGACTTCTACCACAGGGGTGGCTATTACATCCAAACATAATACACTTCTAAATTATTATATTTTAAGAACACCAATAAATGACCAACTCAGCGCCACATCATGGCAAATCACCTCCACCTCAGATCCTACCCACCTCTTCTTCCTCAGCCTCACTTCTCTCTCTATCATATCCTAGACAAAACCTCCATGGCCATAAATCCTTCTCCTTATAACTCCTCCATCTCTCAACCATTTTCAAATATGTAAAGACCAAAGTTGAAGCTTTTCTCACAAGGATTTCAAATATGTCAAAATATCATTCTCAAAACAATTGAGTAACTCGCAAATCACTCAACAACAGTGTAGCATCATGAAAGTTTAACATGTTATAAAATGTAATAATCAAACCAAATTAGGCAATCATCCATTCAAAATCACAAAGCAACACACATACTACAACTTTGATATTTAAAAGGCAACAAAATAATGCATGAATATGAGAGTAGAAGGTCATAATTCCTTACCTCTTGGAGAAAGTCCAAGGCTTCTTTTCAAAAATTACAATTACAAGATACCTACTTGTTTAACTTCCTTAAGCACTTTGAGACTTGTTTGGATGACTGGACTAGTTGGAAATGGATTGGAGTACAAAACATGATCCTTCTTGCAACAATGGAGGTTGAAGATGGTGTAGGGTATTTGGTGTGTTACAGAACTTGTTAAATGGTTGGAACAAGTTTTAATAAGAGTATAGAGGAGGTTTATGACGCTTGTTTGAGTTTGGCACAAGTGGAATGTGTATTTGAAGTGTTCTTGCAAGTTTGAAGGTATTTTACAAGAACAAGGGATTATGAGGATGCAAGGTAGTTTGAGAGATTTTATTAAGGTAATTTCTCATGATTTGGAGTAAAGGTTAGTGTTCTATTTATAGAGAGAGTGGAGTTGTTGAGGTGTGGTCAGGTTCTGAGTTCTTACCAACTAAATTACTTGGAAACCAACATGTTTGTGATCATAGTTTTCTCTTGTTTCAAGTGCCAAGTACAAGAGTATTTGTGCTTTAGGGCATTCTTATGAAGATAATTTGTACTATAGAGTGCAAAGAGGAGCAAGGGGAATGTATCAACGCTTATTTTATGGAAATGCCATGCTTTATGAAAATGATATTCTTCACTTTATGCCAAAAATGGAAATAACAAGTGGTTTGAGCTTTAACTCAAGGGATCAAGCTTCTAATTTTTGTGTAATGATCTAATTAAGTGAGATTTTAAATCAATCAATTTCTTCAAAGCAAGATTGTATGGTGGCCAAATGATTTTGCATCAAGTTCATCATGTTGGAAAACTTGGAAATCAAGTTTGGAACCCTACCTTCATCGCTTTGAAACTCATAGCTCAAGAATGAGATTGAGGAGTTCTTGTACTTTTTGAAAATTCCTAAATATACTCTAAAAATTTTATGTTTGATGAAATTATTGACTCCAAAAGGATCATGATGAAAGTTGGCCTCAAAGGTAGCTGCCTCTTGAAGAACCAAAGCTGCCTTGAAAATATTCTAAGTGTCCAAATATTTTTCCAAACTTTGAAGCTCCATAACTCAAAATCCAAGAATCTTTTGCTCATGGGTAAGTAGGAAACTTTTGTAGTACATGATGAGATCTACAAATTGATCTTTGGAATTCAAAAAATGGATGTGTGGATTGAAAGTTATGATCTCTCAAATTTGGTACCAAAATTAGGTTTTTTCATATACTTAGAAAATTCAACTTATCCAAGTTTACTTCTTTTGCAAGAAACCTCTCAAATCTTGATTTTTCATGATCAAAATCATTGGTTACACATCTTGATGAAATTTAGCTTGAATGCTTTCACTTGGACCAAAACCCCTAAAAGTCAAAGGGTTGACTTTGTTAGATGAAATTTGTATCAAATGAATTCAATTGTGTGATCTTCAATGAATTTGAACCTTTAGACTTTTCAAAAATCATAGATATGCTACAAGTATGTATATTAACATGTTGAATCATGTCCCAAGGCTTGGAGTCATGCTTGGATCAAAAGTCAAAGACACAATTGACTTTTCCTAATAAAACCCTAACTTGGGGCCAGATGAAGTTGGGATTCAATGGACTTGTTATGAGACCAATTTGCACTTGACTCTTGGTGAATATAAGCTCCTTGAGTGTATGGGACCTTGATTTGATTATGAACAATCCAAAATATTGACTGGTCAAGCAATAGTCCTCTTGATTCCAAAGGTGCAAAACCCTAATTCAGATGGACCTTAACAACAACAAACTTGAAACAAGGTTAGGGTTAGGAAATAATGCTTGATGTTACTAGAGTGGTAATGGAATATAGGGTTCGAAATTTGGGGTATGAAATTGGTCATAAGACATCTCAATGTGTTATTTTTAGCGATTTGGTGCAAAAGGCTTTGAAAGAGAGTAGGTTTCAATTTGGCAAAAAACCAAAGATGCAGGTGGATACAGATCCTTTGAAGGTGGAGGAAGATTTATATACTGAACCTTTTTAATGCATGATGGTCGAAACTACTGATGGTGTTGACAAAGCTCTAAATGCTAAACTTTCTGAATGCATGACGGTTGAAACTACTTATGGTTTCAATGGGGATGCATTGAATGCAGTGTATCCCCAAGTTGAAGAAGGTTTGAGTGATTTATAGGAAAAATGCAGAGTGAGAAGGTCGAAGGTTGTGCTATGTCCAAGATGCAATGCTACCTTTGACGGAAAAGCCTCTGAAAAGTATGAAGTTGATAAGAAGGCGCTGGAAGGAAAAAGCCTCCCATTCCAAGATTCATGTTTGACAAAAGGGGAGCTCCTCAGCAAAATGAAAAGTTTAGGAGGCAATTCCAGCATCCTCGGCCGAAAAACTTTCGTCCCCTGTCGGACACCCTAAAAGAAAAATAGGTGGAACCAGTGAATCAAGAGGGGGCAAGAGGCCAAAATGGAGAGTACTCGATTTGGAGACAGAAGCCATGAATCTAGAGGGAAGAATCAAACTTAGAGGCTATGTGATTTCTCCTAATTGCAAAGGGAAAAACTCCATGACAAGAACGCAATGAAGGCGTTATCAGAGGAACAAGAAAGCTGGGAAAGTTGCTACGATGTCGCAGCTGAAACCTGTCGGTACCCCTAGGCAAAAAAGTGATTATCCAAAGGGAAGGCTAGTCAAGAAGGAAAGAATCATGGCGAATTAGACACTCTCCATGATTGTTGATCCCTCGGGAGAGAAGAAGATAATATCAACCCAGAACATAGAGCACACTCCTCTAATCGAGGAAGGAGAACTTGAGTACACTCCCTAGTCGGATGAGGAACCTGAATACACTCCCCAGTCGAATGAGGAACCTGGATATACTCCCCAGTTGCATAAAGAAGAGCTTGAATATACACCTTCACCAGAAGATGATATGGTTAACTACAAATATGGTGAAGACTTCATCATTAACTACGGGATCGTGTCAGTATTACCTGTTGAATACGACAGAGTGTTGGAGGTCTCCGAAGCTGACGAAGACTTTGTGTCAGACAAAACTAGTGAAGACAAACCATGTTGTTACTATGTTATGAATAACGGTGTGGTCGAGGAGCAAAAGGCTACGTTTGAGAAGCCTAGTCCAAGAATGATGTATCATCTGAAGTCATTATTCATAAGGGCAAAGGTAAATGGTATGCTGGTAAACAAAGTGTTTGCCGATGGTAAGGGTGGAAAAACGGGTTAGGCCCGTCGGACCCTCCCGTTTAACCCACCATTTTTAGCGTTTCGGGGCGAGGTTTTCGGCTCTGTGTCTTAAGTTGACCCGCCCCGCCTAACCCACTTTTTAAACGGGCCAAAGGCGGGGCAGGGCGGGTTTTGCCCACAGGAGTTTTGTTAAGAAAATATTTTTTTTACTTGGAATCAAAACAATATTAACGAGGTCTGTAGTAGACATACTTTTAAAACAACCCTCATTTCTTCAAATCCGAATGTTAATTTTTCACATAACTACAAACACCTCATTTGGAGACATTAATTGGTCTATGCTTCTTTCTTTATTTTCACTCATAGTAGAAAAAGTCTTTATTACAAAACATAGAAAATACATTCTTTTCTATTTTCTATTACTCATTGTCACTGTAGCCAGGTTCTAAATCTATAATGTAAGTTTTGCACAGAGGAGTTTGTTTCTCATTATGATAATAAAGTTTTGATTTTGATTTTATTTATTTGAGTTCTCATTTTATTTATTTATTGACACTAAAATGCCCAATTAAATGCTTATTATTTGTATTGATAATTTTTAAATAATGAAGCTTTGATTTTTCTTGGATTGTTTTATTTTTTAGACGCTTCCATTATTAAATATTGATAAATATACTTAATTGTCTTTATTTAGCTTGCGCTAGTTTGTTTTCTTGATTTATGTCGCTAGATGTCCTTAACTAAGTTGTGCATGTTGATTTTTTGAACCAAAAAAATTATTTTGAAATTTTAGTGTGCTTGTTTTAAGTTTTTGGTATTATAGTTACGATTTTTGTTTATATTGAAGAATATGGAATTTACATTAAGACTTGTTAAAGTTTTACTATGCGTTGTTAAAATTTGTCGGTCTCTTTGATAATGATTAACAATTTTGTAAATCGTGTAGTAAATCAAATTGTAAAAAACAATTTGATGGCCCAGCCCGCCAACTCATTAGTAAACGGGGCAGACTTGACTTTTGAGCTCGGACGCCTAAGTTGGCTCGCCTCGCCCTGCCTTGCTTTTGGACGGGCTTAAATAGGGCGGGCCTAAATGGGAAGGGCCGCTCACTTTGCCATCCCTAGTCGATGGTGGGGCAGTTTTCAATCTTATGCCTCGTACCTTGTTCAAAAAGATGGGAAAGCGTGATGCTGACCTCCGACAACACAACATGGTTTTATCCAACTACAAAACCAATAATATACTAGGAGTGATCCAAGTCAAATTGGTTGTTGGTACAACTACCCGATTGATGCTATTTATGGTGATAAGCTCCAAAACAAATTTTAATTTATTGTTGGGACAAGAATGGATTCACGGAATAAGGGCAGTGTCATCAATCTTACACCAAAGGTTAATTAATTGGAGAAAAGATGCCATTGTAGAAAATATCGAAGCTGATCAAAGCTACTACATAATTGATGAAGCGAAGGGCGTGAAGTAATCCTTCGACCAACATTTATCTAATGTTGCACCATTTGATGACAAATCAGATTTTTACGCCTCTGTCAAAAATCTAAACCGTTTCCTGAGTTTAGATCCTAACTATGGGTTTAACTGGGATACTAAAGAGGAAATGGAGCCTGAAGAGGTGAATCCACCTACGGGTTGACATGAGGTTGATGAAGATGATCACTGTGTCAGAAAGTCTGGCTCGAATTTTGGCCTATTTGGCTTAAACAAAAGAAAATCAGTACTAGAAGCCGAGAAACTACAAAATTTGGCTGTAGAGGCCAAAGATGAAAAACTTGAAGATGGCCAACAAGGCCACACAACAGCTTCAGAAAGCCAGAGGCTAGATTGTATCTTCGAAAGACCCATTTACTACCTCAGTCGAATCTTAATAGATGCTAAAACTAGGTACAATATGATTGAGAAATTATGCTTATACTTGTATTTCTCATGTATGAAATTAAAGCAATATATAAAACTAGTTGATGTTTATATTTCATCTCATTTCGATGTTATTAATCATATGTTGTCGAAACCCATTTTACATAGTCGAATTGAGAAACGGGCATTTGGATTAACTGAACTCTCTTTAACTTATATGCCATTTGAGGGGCATGAAAGGCCAAATTATGAAAGACTTCATTATAGATTATGCAATAGTCGAGCCGTCATTAAACATGATCGACACAGACCCTTGGAAGTTATACTTCGACGGGTCAAGTCATGAAAATGGAACTGGTGTTGGAGTCTTAATATTATCTCCAAAAGGGATTCCGACGTAGTTTAAGTGTCAAGTAGTCGGAAGATGCTCAAATAATGAAGCAGAATATGAAGCCCTAATCACTAGCCTCAAGATCCTAAAAGATTTAGGGGCAAAGAAGGTTGAAATAACGGGTGACTCGGAGCTAGTGATCAAGCAAATTACAGGAGAATATAAGTGCATTAAAGAGAATTTGTTAGTGTATTTCATAATGATAAACCGACTGTTGGAGCACTTCGAGATAGTCAGCATCACACATGTGCCTATAATAGAAAATCAAGAGGCTAATGAATTAGCACGGATTACATCTGGGTATAAGGTGTCGAGTGATAAGCTTAAAGACTTTATCGAAGTCAGAAAAAAGTGGTGTTGAACCTATTACCGTCGCCTAATGTGTTGACCCCAAAGGATGATTGGGTGAAAGCCCTGGACGAGGTCCTTGAAGAATTTTTTCCCATCGATAATTTAACAAAGTCATATTGGCGAAAGCTAATCGTGGAATACTTGGAAAATCCAGTCAGAACCACTGACAGGAAAGTCAAGTATAGAGCATTAAGTTATGTCTGTATAGGTAATGAATTATGGAAAAAGACTCTTGAAGGTGTATTACTCAAATGTCTTAGGGATACGAAGGCATACCTAGCAATATCAGAGGTACATAATGGCACTTGTGGAGCTCACCAAGTTGCCCAGAAAATGAAGTGGCTACTATTTCGACAAGGTGTCTATTGGCCAAGCATGTTAAAAGACTGCATTGACTTCGCCAAATGGTGTCAGGAGTGTTAGAGACATGCGGACATTCAGCACATACCATCCAGCGAGTTGCACGCATTTATTAAACCTTGACCTTTTCGAGGGTGGTCGTTGGACATCATAGGTGAAATTCGACCAGCGCCATCGAAACAACAAAAATTTATCCTGCTAGGAATAGATTATTTCATAAAATGGATAGAGGTTGTGTTGTTGATGAAAGTAGATCAAGAGGTGGTGATCGAATTCATTCAGAAATATAGTATTTATAAGTTTGGAATTCCGGAAACCATTACCACGGACCAAGGATCAATTTTTGTGGGTCAAAAACTGCAAGAGTTTAGAGGCGAAACAGGTTCCAAACTGATCACTTCCACACCTTACTACGCCCAAGTAAATGGGCAATTCGAAGCTTCTAAAAAAGTAATCATTGGGATGATTAAGAAAGATATTTCCAAAAAACCTAAGAATTGGCACAAAACACTAGATCAGGTTCTATGGGCTTGTCGAACATCCTCTAAGGATGTGACAAATTCAACGCCTTTTTGTCTAACATTTGGCCATGACGCTGTGTTGCCATTTGAAATTTGTTTGCAATCAGTAAGGGTACAATGATAAAACGAAATTGCATCAGAATAATATTGGGATATGATGTTTAACGAGACAGTCGACTTAGACGAGGAAAGGTTGGTTGCACTAGACGTGTTGTTGCGACAAAAAGCGCGAGTAGAAAAGGCATACAATAAAGGGATTAAGGAGAAAACCTTTGCAGTAAATGATTACATTTGGAAAGTGATCCTACCTATGGATCGAAAAGATCGAACATTAGGAAAATGGTCACAAATTGGGAAGGACCATTTCAAGTGAATCAAACATTTATGAATAATGCTGATGAAATTCAAGAAATAGGTATTGATCGACGAGTCTTAAGGGCAAATGGGAAATATTTGAAAAAATATAAACTTATGCTCCAAGATATTCAAATCAAAATAAAATAGAACATCTCATTAATAATGGGGGCCAAAAATAGCGTACAACCAAGATGGCAAACAAAATATTTTAAAATTACATTGTCTCGACAAATGAAATAATTAAGCAGGAAATTTATACTTAAGGTCCTCGAAGAGAGTCTTTTCATAAGTAATCCTGTTGTCGAGACGAGCGTTCCTCTTGGCCAACTGAGTAATTATTTCTTTTATTTAGAGGGCCTTCTCACCATGGGCAATCCCCTTGAGGAATTTCTGGTCAACGACATCCTTAGGCGGAAGGTCCTCAAACGAATCCAATTAGGCCTTTTGTTGCTTGAATTCAATAATCTTTTTGTTGAGTTTGTCTATTTGAGTTTGATAGGTTAAGATTTGTTGGTCGAATGCACGACGTTTGTCAAGACGCTTCTGACTCTTGGCCTCAAAGTCATTCATCTTTTTCTCACAAGCTTCGTTGAAGTCCCATTCCACCCTCATCTCATACGACTTCGTCTTGATTTGAAAATTAGTATTCCGTCAAAGAGAGAGATCCTTGAAAAGTTGGCTAAATAAGGCTTAAAACTCGACCAGATATTGAGCCAACGAATCAAGAATGTGGTGTTGGGAGATTTCGTCAATAAGTTTGAACACATCAGTCCCCAGAGCAGCTTCCTCTTCAACAACGGCCAAAAGGTCTTCCTCAAACAAATAGGTTATGAGTTGTTTGAGTTTGAAGATAATAGAGGCACCCATTTCCTTTGTAGGAATGGAAGTTCAGGCAGAGGGCTTAGTGCCAGCGAACACTTATCGAAGTCTTCTTAAAGTCTCAACTAGATTCTTCTCTTTCACGGCCAAAATTTTGTCTAGACTAAGGGAGTTGTTGAAGCTGGTGTCTTGCAAGGATGGGTTAGAGGTACCTTCTACATAGGTTTGTGGATTTGGATTTCCTTCCCCAGGCATGTCTCCATTAGAATCCGTCGAAGGCTCCCGATTTACATTAGTATGGGTATCAGGATCCATATTATCTTCGGTTGAGAAGCATTGAAAATCGTCATGTTTTTGGGGGCTCGAGTGGGTGGAAGTCTCCATCAAATCTTCAGCAGGTTCTTCCTATAGGAAAAATACAAATTCAATATCAAGAAAAACTCACGCAGTTAGACAACAGAAACTCCCAATACCTCAAAAGTTGTTGACTGAGGAGGGGGAAGAGTAATCAGATCTTCGTGGCCAACAGATTTGGAAGTTGAAGTAAGAGTATTGGGCCCAGAAGCTTTGTCACCCGAAGAGACGATCTTCAAAGTCTGATTTTTTATAGGAGCAGGTTGTTTATTTTTAGCTTGAGTGGCCGCATCAAGCGTTGAAGCTTTAACAGAAGGAAAGATTTAAGAGTGGGTGCTACTCTCTAAAGATTCATCTTCAACAGATGGTGCCTCTTCAGAGACCTAAGCAATAAGAAGCGTCAGAGGTCTATCGAAGTAAAAATCATAAGACACCAAAATACCTTATACATGTGATCTCTAAGTTGAAGACGCCTTCTTCTTCTTTGGGGGTCTATTTGCAGCTCGTGTAGAAGTTGGAGCACGCTTTCGACCTTGGAGGATGAATACAAAAACGACCAGTTTGTTTGCTTTTCGAACAAAAGGAATTTAATGAAACATAGTCTACCTTTTTTTGTTGAGCCCCATAAACATCAACAACTTGGATTGTTTCGACGGAAGCATCTTTCACTGGCTTTGTAGCTGGGAGTTTTCATTCTAAGTCGGTGAAAGCATTCTATAAATTTTGGAGAAAACTAGAGCTGGAGAAGTATTGGCATTGGTATTTAGACCACCATGTGTCGAACTCCTTGGCGGTGAAGAAAGAATGGTGAAACTTGAATGTAGGAAGTTCAAGATGTTGATTCGTCTTGTGAAATTTTAGGCAAGTTGCGTGGTCGTCGACATTCAGCTTTTGACCAGTCCACGTGATGTCAGTCTAGTGGGACACTAAGGACTTTGGTAGCATTTGGCTTAAGCCAAATTATCGATACACCAAATTGGGTTGGTAGTTAACGAACCCATATCCCTTTGACCCAGCCTCAATTCTAAAAGATAGCATTGTGGGAGTCAAAAATTCCCTTCACACAGCATTCGACCGCGTCGCAGACTTTGGGGAAACACCAGGAAAATGATCACTAAACCAAGTTGGACCAAAGTTTCGATCCGTGAAAGGGGCCATGGTTGAAACAAAAGTAGTGGTTTCGACAAACATTTTAATATATTTCATAAAAATAAACTTATTGGGAATTTCTTGATGAGTAGTTAAGGCAAGCCCCATGCTTTCGATCAGTCAGCTCTGTGTCAAATACATGATGTGCTCCGTCACAAGAGCACCTAGTCGATGTTTAAAAGTGGCATTTAGCCAATGTTGCAGCAGCCATATAGGGCCTAGCATATTCAATGCCTTAGGGGTAGTGTGGAGAAGCTTTAGCTTCAGAGAAGCAATACCCAAAGAATGGTAAAGTAATGCCAGCAGAAGTTTCCCTAAGGAAACCTGGCAACCTTCATGTATCTGGATCGCCAAAGTGATATGACACTTAGCTATTTGCAAAGAGCCGGGATAAAAAATGTAGTAACAGAGCCAAAGGGTTAAGAAGGAAACATGTTCTTGGTTCGAAACTTCCTCTGATTTCTTGACACGGTGGTCTTCGATGTAATACTTGAAACTTGCATGGTTGAAAGAGAAGGTGTTCTCATTTAGAAGTGTTTGGTCGAAAGTTTCGCCAAAAGAAGAAAGGCCAGTAATGGCTGCCACGTCAAAAAGAGTAGGCGTCATCATACCACAAGGGAGTTGGAAGGTGTTAGTCGAACCTTCCCAGAAGTAAATCGAAGCAAGGAGCATGCAGGGATTGACTCTATGAGCTTGTCTCAATATCTGAATGGAATTGAAGATGCCAGCAGTTCGCCATTGCTCTTAACGTTTGTTTTGCACCCTGTCGAGCCATGCCAAATAACCTTTGTTGCCAGGGGTAGGCATCGACCGAAAAACCTTGGAATTTGGATCCATGAACTTCAAGTCGATGGAACCGTCCTTCTTAAAGGCAGGTGGAATGGAGGAAATGAAGCAAGGAAAATAGTCTTGTATTTTTTGGGGTGTGTTTTTGCATCCGGATATGGCCCATGGAAGGCCAAGAGTTTGTCAGCCACCAAGAAAGGGATCAACATCTGTTGGTGCCAGTTCTCCACCACAGACTTATAAGTTGACGGTGGCTGATGATAGTTTGTAAACCCTCTTCTTAAGTAAGGGTAAAGGCTAGAGCGTTGTCACCAGTAGTGTGAATGATGGAAGCCATAACAATGTAAAGAAGTAGGGAAAAAAGCAAAAAAGATGGCGAGTCTCTGAAGTTGCAGAAAAGTGAGAGCAAAGGAAATGGTAAATCTCTGAAGATTGTATAAGAACGCGAGCAAAGAAGAAGAAGAGAGATGAAAGTGGTGGAATACGTATTTATAGGCACTAAGGATCAAATAGTCATGATGGCCAAGTGGCATTCGACGACGGCTTTTTGACTGTTCTGTTTCACTTTAGTGGGAACGTTAGTGGGAGTAGCTGAAAACCCACGACCTAGGGAGCCAAAATCATGATTGAGTGGCCCTTGGAAATCGTGGCTCAGAAAGTTGTCATCATTACACGTGATGTCAGCAAATGGGACATAAAGTCGACATTTGGCAAGAGTTAAAACGTCAGTTCTCAGTCGAAACTAGCCTTTTAGGGGGAAATTTGTTAGCTAGAAAATTTCAACCCAAAAAGAGAAGCAAGTAGAAGGGAAGCTTGACATCACAAACGAAGAAGTCGAAGAAAATTCGATGGGAGATTCTGCAGACCAAGATCGAAGAAGTCTCGACAGACCACCCATCAGAAGGAAGTTGAAGCAGGCTCGACAGATAGCCTTTCTGATTAAGGTCGAAGGCAAGCAAAATGAGAAAAAGTTTGCAACTAACGAGAAAGTGAGGAGTTACACAAGAAGTGGGCGTGCATGAGTGGACACGTGTCAGGCTGTGGATGGTCGACAATGAAGTAGAAGTTATTTTCTATGCCTATTTAAGTATAGTTTAGCTTTGGTTTTAGAGGTAGAATTTTGAAACATTAGAAAGAGTACACTCAAAGTATCAGCGTCTAAGAGAAACAAATCATTTTTACACAAATGTATGCATGCGTCCAATTTACACTTAAGCAATTTATTTCATAAGTATTTATTTTTTGTTCATTTCCCTTTACAATTTTGTCTTTTTTTCTCATTGAGTCATCTCAGTTGTACGAACGTAGTTTCTTTATCTACCATTCCAAACCCAAACACTCAAGCACTCATTATATACTTAACTCGTAGTCTAGAATTTTTGTAACCGACTCTGCAAGTAAACTTTAATAAGAGGCTAGAGATTGTTCGCCGAAAATCCAGTCGAACAACTAGATTAACCTGCTATGAGAATACTAAGAAGAAAGTTATGTAAAGTTTCATAAATTATTCTCATGGTGATAGTGGTGTATACCATCCTTTGAGCCGAAACCACCATGGACCATAAATATAGGCAAGTATTTTATTATTGATCAAATATTGTCTGTAAGTGGATGACCATAAATACAATTGTTGGGTACTCCACAAATTATGTTGGGGGACATGAGTGACCTAAATGAAGTTTGTCCATCCTACGTAATAGGATAAATGTCTAAGGGCCCAATATTGAATTGGACAAGGGTGACATGGTTTATACCTTGTATTCAATATAGACATGAGGGAAAAAGGGTAATTGTATACAAGAACATTATCACAGAAAATGTTTTGTCAGATTCACATGACATTTTTGTGACTTAGGTAGAAGTGATGCGTTGCTAAATACCGCTCACTGTTTATTATATTAAATGTGTGATTTAATATAATTGTCAGCGTCACGAAAACCTACATGGTCACACGCATAAGGACATATAATGAGAGATAAAATGAATAAGTGAAATATGATACACCGTAAGGTACAATATACTTGAGAGAATTATGAAACACTTTAATGTACGATGTACTTCAGTTGAATATAGAACACCATATAATAATAATAATAATAATAATAATAATAATAATAATAATAATAATAATAATAATTATTATTATTATTATTATTATTATTATTATTATTATTATTATTATTATTAAATAAAATAATACCAAAATATGTTTATTATAATAATAGTTATTATAATATAATGGTGCACTTAACTTAGATTTTTTCAGCTTATTGTCCACATAAGTGGTTATATAAATAGAGCTCTTTTATAGAAATTTTTACACTTCATGAAATTAGGTCTTTGAAACTTAGGTTTTTGAAACTTCACCGTAGTCTCTCTCTCTCTCTCTCTCTCTCTCTCTCTCTCTCTCTCTCTCTCTCTCTCTCTCTCTCTCTCTCTCTCTCTCTCTCTCTCTCTCTCTCAAAGTCTTCATTTGTACTAACTAGTACTAAGATTGAAGGCACTTTGTTCATGTGTACTGAGTAGAGGCATTGACCATCATTCATCGCTTGTGATCAGTTATCTAAATCTGCATCAACGTTTTTAATCACCACAAGAGATAATTGTTTTATCACTAATCATGAATCATTGTAAAGATCCACTAAAGGGAAATATTTTGTTTTTCGTTGCATATTGAATCGTGTTTTCCATTCACTTCCAACTATTTCTTCAATCATCCATGAGCAGATTCAACTCTTTTTATGTGGGTGTTGTCAAGGTGTTTAATCTGATAACTCAAAGCACAAACGATTTTCTCATTCACCTAACCTAATATTGTAATTTCAACATATTACAATAAATCTGAATATTTCGCACACACGTCTTAATTGCTTTACAAAATCAACATATGACTCTTTTGTATAAGAATTGATTAAAACATTACACTATTCCATTTGGGGTTCTAATATTTGTGTTGGTTTGACCATTTTCTAGTCTTCACCCTTTAATTGTTTGTTTCCTAAGATTGACTTAATTTTAAATCTCATAATGTTTTTGTTATGTGATATCGGCACACTAGAGTGCATGGTGTAGAAAATATTTTCGCAATATACTTCATCATTAGAGTATCATGATCAATGACAATCACCTGTGGCATATTTTCTGAGTCTTTCAAGAGATTGCGACATATTTCTAGAGCCCAAGTTACAATATCCTCCTTTTTCACATTCCAAAAAGCAAACTCAATTGAATATGTAATCTCTCTAGAAATAATACAAACAATTTAAAACAGAGGTAACATGCATTTGTTGGCCTTATATGTTAAATCAATTATCAATATAATAGGAAATGTGTTAGACAACTTAATGGATTTAAGATGCATTCAAAAAAAATCTCAAACATATTTTCCACACTCACACAAATGTTCGTCCAATAGTTTCAACGTTTGTTGCATTTTAGATCTTGGACCCCTTATTATCTTGTTATTATGTGTCAAACGTTATAAGCTTGTTCAATATTTGAGACACTCTTGTGTTTTTTTTTCATTTCAAAGTTATGAGTATGGTTTTGGGCTAAACCATATAAATTGACATCACAATCTAAATGATTGGAAATAAGATGACCAACTAACTTGAGATCTAATTCATGGTTGTATATATTGCACAACATATTAAATATTCAAACATTTTATTCTGTGTAGTAACCGCGTAACTTAAAAGAACATCTAAATTTTTTTTTCTGGTGTCATCATGTTTCAACTTCTGAAAATGTTATTTATCTCACCATTTCTTTCACATTTTATCATAGCAAATGATGGTGTTCTATTAGAATCAAATTTGGATCTCTCGATAATCATCCCAAAACCTAATTTAATAACTTTTGTACAGACCCATTTAATCATGTATCGTAAATTCTTGTTTAGTGATAAACTATTTCCTAACATCAATATATAAAATATTTGATTAAGGAACTCCCGACACACCACTTTTGATGTATTAAATGGGTTGACAATATCAAAGTTCACCATACCTATAACTATTAAAAGTGAATAGATTTAAACAACCATTTTACAAATCCGAAAGGTCAAAGGATTTCAAAGGAGTTCAAAGAATTTAAACAACCATGAAAAAGTTCAAAGGATTTCATATGTTATCTTCTAAATGACTTTTTCAATGCAAAAATAAATAAATAAACATATTATAAATCAATGAAAAGAGATGCAAATGTATATTAGCTGTCATTTGGAATGATTATGAAGTTTAAGATGTTGAAATATAAATCGATTATGTTACCAACCGTAATAATTGAATAAAAACGAAATAATTTTTGACTTAGTTTAAGAAAATATGACATAAGTTCTGAGATAAGTTTTGAGTGAGAGAGTTAAAAAGTGAATTATGTTATCTTCTGAAAGTTAACATTCATGATTTGTTAGTTGATCTTTGGAAGTTATCTTTCAAATTGATAAGTATTTTAATCATTCCCTCATTCTAAAAAATATAAATTCAATTGATTTATTAGGTACCTTTAGAAGATATCTTTCAAAATTAGCAAAATGACTTTTTTGAATTTTTTATAAAATTTGTGATAAACATATAGAATATATTAATGAACTATATAAACCATTTCTATTCAACTCAATTTTAGTAAAAATTAATTTTAAAAAATCGTTCAAAATTTTACCAATAAATAGAAGTGCTTTCATCTTTTTTTTTTCCTATAAATTTTCACATTCTGAAAATTTTCTCCTCTTTTTCGTCTTTATTTCATCTAAAATTTTGTTTTTTTGTTTTTCTGACTGATTGCCTTACACCAAATAAAACTTGTTTTTATTAGATACGTCAGTGTTTTTTATATCGAATACTATGAATGATATTTATACGATTATGGATTGATTTTAGTTATATCAATGAGTATATTTTTATATCAATTATCTACTGTACAAGTAATAGTTTTACGATATAAATTAAACTCAGTTATTTTATTTTATCAATTTTTTTACATAACTTTAAACATTATCGCATAACATTTTAAAGAGAACAACCTCCCCCACAACTTGATTATTTCTTCGGTAGAAATTTTTCAAAGCCATAAAACAATAAAAATGTAATTAAATATAAATGACTCTACATTTTATTGAATTCAATTCTATAAAATTAATGATCAATTTAGTCATAAATACACACTTTGTTAGTGTTCCTCCATTGCAAGCATTCTTTGCTTAAAGAGAGGTTAGTCATGAGAATAAAGCCAAGAACCCAAAAAAGAGTGATGGATTAAAGTTAAAGCACACAACACAAATGACATATCCATCACACCAACACCAAAGCACAAAATTTTGCAGCCTATTGTTCTGACAACCGACAATAGCCAGTAACATACTCCTGTGTCGAAAAAGTTCCCTCCCATACGTATGTTTAGTCACTGGTCATAGCCGGTAGTCAGCACTCTTGTACAAATCACTCTTAATCTTGTTTGACGAGACTATACTATTGTGTGTGTTGGGTTTTGGTCACACATTCACTGTTTTAGTCAGCAAAAAGAAACACAAGATACATATAGTAACAGAATCATATTACTACTATTCCATGCATTCATTCATACAATCATACATGATGCATCAACTGAGCCAAAGGAACTTTTGATTCATGTGAAAATCTTTCTATTTATATAGTATTTGTTTCTTTTGATAAATATTCCTTTCTTCGAATTATTCAATTTGATTTTTGGATTTTGTCACCATGGATGGATCAATACCTTACTTAGTACTATTAGTTGAATTCACTCGTGCAAATTGATTGGACTATACATATATATAAGGTAACGTACCTGTAGTTACTTTCATTGTTTAATATTTATTTGAAACTTTAGCTTTAGTAGTGGAATACATACGCGTGTAAAATGAGTGACTGAAGAAAGCAAAGTTGGGTGAATTGTGGTTCAGCGAATAAGCACAGGCGTAGGAGCATGCAGTGTCTTATTTCAACTGACTCTTTTCAAACAGTGCAGGTGCTTTTCTATATTCGAATATGACTTTTTTGGTTTATATGGGAGGGTCACGGTTGGGGAATATATGTTATACTCACACGTTAGTATTCAAGCATGTTCTTCAGGGAAAAGTCTCATATATATATAACCCTCCAAGTAGATTAAAATATGAAGAAAACAATTATTAAAATAGACTTCACTCTATATTAAATTAGTAGACCTCATACAATATTAAAGAATATTCAATTAAGTTTTTTTTTTTTTTTGAAGTCGATCCAATTCTAGTAACTTCTTCTTTCATTCTAACTCTTAGAATTTAGTTTATCCTATTATTCATCAAAGCACATTTTAAGTCTTTGCGACTGTTCAATCTTCTCAACAGTTGCTACAAGGTTAAATTTTGAAATAACTTTCATTGCAACTATAAATCTCTAGACGAAAGATAATGCAAAACCTCTAGTAACTCCAAGTAAGCTTAGACATTCAAGGAGTTCTAAACAACGTCTACAACTTGGTGCATCAAGATAACTCACATTTCTTGGTCAAAAGACTCCTCAGGACTGAAGAAAACCTATAATACGCTCCTCATAGAGACCACTCCCTATGTTAAGTGGCGTCGTACGACAATCGTAGAGTCACGCAACAGCTGATCATCATGGATATTGCCTTTCCACACCGAGCAACATCTAAATCGTCAAATCATCTATGGTATCAAGAACAATAATCTCCTCCATATGATTCAAAGGGGAGAGGAGACATCCATACTCCCCCTAGAGCACATCATCCTCACCAATTTCCACCACACCATTCTCAGAGGGAAGACAAACACGATGTCGAGAAACAAGTTCCTTATCCAAGAAGGAATCAGCTCTCCAATCGTATCCTCGACATCCAAATATTGAAGTCTCTCGAAGACTCCCTGAAGCTAGACAACTACAACATGATTGGAGACCAAAACGAGCACATCAAACACGTGGATACTATGCTTGATTATCACCACGTACATGGTGTGGTGATGTGCAAATTGTTCGTTCTCACCCTCGAAGGAGACATCATGACGAGGTCTAAGACCATGTCCGACTATTACATAACCTCATATAAAGAATTATGTGACTCTTTTACCATCCAATTCACTGCCCGAAAATGAAAACTCACATCAATAGCCATCCTAAATGGAATTCAACCAATGAAAAAGAAACCCTATGAGAATACATAGAGCAATTCACCAAGCTAGTTGTAGAGGTAAGAACAATGAATGATGGATCGAAGTGTTGGATATTTAAGAAACACCTGAGGGTAGACCGTATATTTCATAAAAAGTAAAGGCTAGAAGAGGTTGGGAGCTTGAATTACCTATTAACTAGGGACCAACCCTACATTAATTATGAAGAGGAACTCCTTATCGCAGAAGTGAATAAAAGGTCGATGAATAGTCGACCGACAGAGAAATACCTCAAATGATGTTTGAACGAAGGAGACTGGGGGTCAGGAACAAGATTCTCATCTTATACTCCGTTGATTGCGTCAAAAGAAAATATTTTGTAAGAATGTGCAAAAATGGACTTTAAGGAATCCAGAATAAGAAACCTTTAAATAATAAAGAAATCAGTTAGGACTGGTAAGACAAGGTTCTTCCATATCAACAAGAGTTAAGGCCATAATTTGGACGAATGTTTTGACTTAAAAAATGCAATTGAGGAACAAATTAAGAATGAAAGGTTTACCCGATATACGTAGAAGGATGGATGAAAAGATGATTGTGGAAGAAGGAAAGAATACAATAAACAAGATGAATTTCCAAGAAAGAAGTTATCCCCTTGTCGAGAGAAGGCGTCTCCCAAGAAGACAATCTAAGTTGTGATTAAAATCAAAGGAAAGAAGGAAATTATTGATAAAGAAGAAGAATAAGGGAGGGGGAACGTCAATATATAGCATCCATTTAGAAGGTATTCCTCGACCAAAGAATCCTTCCAAAGGGTCGGTCAAAAGAAGGATTTATGAGCTAATGGTAGTTAGCATAAAAGGAAGAATAGTCCTTGAGAGAAACTAGAAAGACCAACTCTTAGATTCAAGGATATTGAGAAGGTGGGTGGTATCTCAAATAAAAATTTTCCTCTGGTGATAATGAAAATTATATCCAACTTTGACATCTCAAGAATTATTATTGACATAGGAAAGTCATGCGATATCATGTGCGCAAAACTCTTCGAGAAGTTTAGGCTTAAAAGAAAGAGTTTGTCACCTTATGCATGTTGTGAATTACAATGCAAGCCTTTAACAATACTGACCTTCCTCTAGTGATTTACAATGTGGATGGTTAATATTAAAGAAGAAAAGACACAAGAATGGTAGACCTATAGTTCCTTGTAGTCCTATGTAAGAACATTCACTAATACGTTCTAGGAAAACCTTTTATCATGACGCTCGACATTGTGACCCCCTGATCCACCTAAAGATTAAATACGACAACGTCCATGACAAATTTATAAAAATATGTGTTGATACATCTAGAGCCTGTAGAATACATAAGGGCCTACAACAAGTGCCTAGAAATGGGAAAAATCACATTAGAAGTTAACATGGAAGATATCAACAAGCGCCTTGAAAAGATAGTAGTCAGTAACCAAAATGGAGGATCGGCGTCTCCAACAAGTACATCATGAATTGGTTTAACTTGGTGAGTACATGTGACAATGGATGGATAACAATTTAAGGTTTATCTTTGAAAACAATTCAAGGGTAACATAGGGTCTACGGTAATAACCCAAAACAAGACCTTATGGATTATTAAACAGTAACTAGGTTTCCTTGGTTAAGCGTTTTAAATCATGGATAAAAAAATCGATGTTATCATGCAATGTCTTCTTCCAACAATGAATATTTTTTCCCACCAAATTCTCTTATTTATGGTCATGCGAAAATAAGTACGACTAAGTGATGTTTTTATAAATAGCATGGGTGTACTAAATAAATCATAACCCTGCAACATAAGTCACACGAATAATAACAAGAAACCACAAAACAAAAGTGGTGATTCAGGCTCACCCCCCATCTTTAGCTAGCCACTCCAAAGTGCAAGAGGTGAGTCCTCATGGTGTAGACCTCAAACCAATATTAAACTTAGGGGAGGAATGAGGGGAAAACCCTTGGTCAAGCGCATTTCTAAGGGATGTTAAAGCAAGACCTCAGATAATAGTTAGATCCTGATGAATACCACAGAAACGATACCTCATAATGAAGCAAATATAACAACATTGCATAATCATGTATTCAACAATAAACAACACCTAATTAAAGGTAACCAGTAAAAAAACACGAGTCTGACTCGTTACCAAGATTCACCAACCTCCCATTTACTATTTCTTGCTCAAGATGGATTTGTTCTCTCGATATTCATACCATGGGGTGGAAAAATTCCACCTGCTTCAAAGCACTTTCAAAGTCTTAGAATACAGAGTAACCATGTTCTACTGACTTCACATACTCTTTAGACTGGTTTATATTTTCAGAACACATCTCTAAAAGGTCATTTTGCGGTTTCTTTCATCCTTCTTGGGCTTCACTTAAGCATTCATCCAGCTCCCTTATCGACTTGTAAGAAGAATCTAATTCTCTGGTCACATTAGTGTCATAACCCAAAATTTGACCTCTCTTTTTGCTATTTTGCATAAACATGTGCACTCGCATTTCCAGCATATGCATTAGCATTTTTTGTGGTTTTGTTGTAGGCATATCCAGAATTTTGAAAAGTTTCAAAGCCGTGATTAATCACATCCTCACAGAGTCATCACAACCTTGATACGAGCCAAACAAAGGGATTTCTATGCCTATATATCAAAGCACGAGGTTAAAATGTGAAACCACGACCAAGGCACTCATTTCCATCCAAGAAAATGAAGTTTTACTTGAGGTATCCAATTACCTCATGAAGTAACCGTTTACATCACCCTTTTTCAGCCCAGAACGTCAACATTCAACTTGAGGTAACCGGCTACCTTATGATGTAACTAGTTACATCAGCAAAATTTTGAAAATTTTCAGTTTCTCTTCACACTGCAACAACTCTCATCTCATTCTTTTAGTCTATATTGTTCTAGCACTATGTGGAAGATTCTAGAGACTTCAAGAAACCAGTTTCATTTGCTACACTACATCACTTTCAATCATGACCACCATGCACACTTATTTCTACTCATTTAAACCATTTGATTAAGTGAGTTGCATTGGGATCCTCCCATCGAGTTAACAAATAACTAACAGAGTTAGACCCCAACTCAATAAGTTGGATCTAACTAACTCCAAAGTAAACCCCAAACCCAATTCCAAACCAAGCCCACTCCAAACTTACATTCTATTTAAGGAAACCTTCACATTGTTGCAAGGACCCTTGATCGTTATCTCATTTTTCACTCTTAACCTTCACTTTCATTCTCAACTTTTCACTCTTCACTCTCAATTTGCTATGCATTTTCTACAACTTTCTCTCTCAATCATCTTCTTCTTCTTCACCAAACCTCACTAGAGCTCTTTCCACCATTAAAGCTTAGTAAGCTTCACAATGAATTTACTATTCTTTGAGATAGAACTTCATCCCACTACATTTCTTCTTTGAATTCTACAACTACAACAATTTCTACTTCAATTCAAGTTTTGGAAGTTGATCATTATAAGAGTTTTGGTGTAAATTCGAATTTGAAGCAATTATCGCGTTTTCTCCAGTTTTCTTGCTACTGATTGCTCTAGATCTTGGAATTCTCTTGTTTTCTTTGCTTCTTTGCATAACATTTTTGCTCAACAATTACCAAGGTAAACCTTAGCCTTGTAGGTTGGTGAATTTCTGCTTAATTTGTCATTTTCAAACTATTCTGTGTGTTGCGGTGAGAATAGAATATCAAATTATTAATTAATTTGAACCACAAATCTTTGATTCACAACCGGTCTTTGATTTATCCGAAGGAAAGGTTAAAGAAAGGAGAAAAACCTATTTTGCATTGTAAACACAATGCGGGGAAAGATTTAGGGTTCAGGGGTTGGTTAAGCTTAGGGAAGATATTAACATCCTAAACTTCTGTAGTACTCTACAAGAACCTTTTGTTTTAAATGTGTTATTGCTAAAGTTATCTGCTTAAGGGTAATGCTAAGGGTTAAAAGGTAAAGAGAAAGACCTAAGGGGTTAGTCCTAAGTATACTCGCCGAGATTCGCATCTTGTGCCTATGCATCCGAGGTAGGGGATGGAATCAGAGTAATTGTAGTTCCCCTCACAGAGGGAGATGAGGAACTTCTTGACTATGGTCAAGGTTTCAAAGGGATGTAAACGTTCATAGGGAAGCGCTTACTTGGAGTGCGACAACTCCGAATTCTACGTTAAAGTTGAATTGAAAAGGGTAAGAGTAAGTATTCCACGGCGGGAACTTACATGGAGTGCAGCGACTCCTGATCCTAAGGCTAGGATAAAGGGGTGAATTGTCCATGGAGGGACGCCTAAGCATAAGTACGGCGACTCAAAGTCTTAAGGTTGGGAAAAGGTGAAGGTGTGTGTGTCCACGGCGGGACGCCTAAGCACGAGTACGACGACTCGGATCCTAAGGCTAGAATGGGCGAGGATAAAGGAATATCGACACTGCGGTCAAATGAGGTAACCTCGCCTTCGGAGGGGATTAAACGGAGAATATAATAAACAATGAAAGTTGATAAGAAGTGAAGATAGTGGAATATACAAGTG
The DNA here is from genome assembly GCA_963859935.3 of Lathyrus sativus. Taxonomy (NCBI): domain Eukaryota; kingdom Viridiplantae; phylum Streptophyta; class Magnoliopsida; order Fabales; family Fabaceae; genus Lathyrus; species Lathyrus sativus. The sequence continues at coordinate 361,033,929 of OZ012738.1, forward strand.
ATAATAATGAGATGTGAATAGCAATAATAATGTCAGATAATATGAAACAAAAAGAAGGGTTAACAAACAGGTTCATGGATAACTGAGATTGATGTTAGGAATGAAATATGGTCAAGTGGATTGATGAAATTAGAATTGATGAAATTTAGAAGTTAGGTGGTAATTTGAGAATTCATGTCATTGAGAAAAATGTTAGAATTAATTATTTTTTGACTTTTTGTGAATTTTATGTAATTAGAAAAAGTGTTAGGAAAAAGAAAATGTTTGAATTAAAAAAAAGTTGTTATAATTTTTGAATGAAAAAGTGTGTTAGAATTTTTAAATGAAAAAGAAAGTTAATTTTTTATTTTAGGGTTAGTATTTATTAATTAATTACAAGAAAAAAAACAAAATAGAAACAAAAATAAATAAAAAAGGAGATTGGGTCGGGCTGGGTCATTACCCCCAGACCCGGCCCGGGTTGGGTATTTAAAAGGGGTGGTTGGGAAGAAAATTAGGGTTTTAACCCTAATCCTCTGAAACGGCCGCGGCGCCCTCCTTTGGGTGTTCTTTCTGAACTTTTTTTTTCTTCTTCTTTCTCTCCTAGCTGTGATTTGTTCTCCTCCTCCTCCTCACCGTTCTTCTTCTTCTTCTTCTTGATACGGTCGTGATTATCTTCTCCTTATTTCTGGAAAAAAAAAGAAACATGAAAAGAAACCAAAAAACGGTTACAATTGGTTCTGGTCCTTACGGTTTTGTTGGCGAATCTTCACGGATTCGTTGATGAATCATGGTATTCTTGAGTTTGTGTTCTTAGGGTGATGATGAATTATTCTGAGCCTTGTCATTTGTGAAGGATTCACGACGTGTTTGTGGGTTTGTTCGTGATTCTTGATGGACTGGGTTTTGGCCGCCGCTGTGAGGATATTTTTCTGTGATTTTTCGTCCCCCCTGCTGTTGATGCTTGTGGCTCCTTTATACTTGATTTTTAAGATGGATTTTATTTTAAAATTATCTCCTTCAATTTAGATTTGATCCATTTTTTTAATAAATTTTCAATCTTGTTTGTTTTTGGATTTGATTCATGGTGATGGATATTCTGATTTTGATTTGATTGAGTTGGAAACATTGATGATTATTCTGGATTTGCGGATTTCTGTGGGCTTTTGATGTTATTTACTGTCCATTTTCCATTTACGGATTATGTTGCCTGGATGTTTGGATCTGTTTACTATTTTTTTTTTGGAATTATTTTGATGGCATTTATGGGATGTTGGATCAAAACTCTTTTCCTAAAAACCTTTTCTCTTTCTCGGACAGAACTGAATATTGTCGGATTTTGGGCCTGAGGTTGTTGGAAGTGAAATTGGGGGGTTTGGTAGCAAATTTGCTGCCCCTCCCGGACCCGATGAAAAATCCTTTTCTATTCAGAAATTCTAACTTCTAACCATTTTTTCTATTTTTGCAGGTTTTTGACTTGAGGATCGAAGATCTGGAGCTTGAAGACTTAGAAATAGGATTTAGAATTTAGGGCTTTTGTAATCTGAATTCCAAAAATTGTAACCTTGTATTATTGGAATAGACTTGAATCTCATAAGAATCTGGACTTAAAAAATGTATATGAATTTGGCTTTGAGCATATATGTGAACCCAAATATTTTAATAAAATATGAACTCACTTTCTTCCGAATTTAATTGCACACCACATCTCATTAGGAACAACTTTGAATTTTGCAACCCGAATTTGAATCATCTGAGACTTGCGATTATTTAAAACCAGATAACACCCATTACGAATTTGACGCAATCCTTCAATCCTGACCCAACCATAACCAGAGAAGAAAACTACTCCTATAAATTCTGAATCCATACTTTTGCCATTAAACTGCACACCCTGAATCCTTGGAGCTTAGTATCCTGTTCATATTAAATTACGAATTTTGATCATCGAGATGTGAGCTCTCATATCAAGACTCAGGCCGATGTTGATGACAAATCTGTAAACGTTTAAGATCTTTATATCCACATGAACTCAACCTGACTTGATGGACATACGAGACTACTTTCGACTCACCTGCAAAAATGAAAAAAAAAACTAGGCAAACTGGTTAACGGTTAGTTAAAATGAAAAATGGACTAAAATGAAATGCTAAATGAATCTAAGGGTAAAATTTGGGGTATGACATCGTGTTTTCACAATGTAGCGCATGATTGCTTTTCTGTTGTTTGAACGAATACTTTACATGCTTGATTGTATTGATCCCTAATTGTTGTGAATTAACATGAATTGTGCATTTACTTTTGTGCTATGTTACCTTGCGATTACATGTGAAAAGTGATTCTAAAAAGTTCTTTTGGAATTCTGTTTTTTGCTGTTTTTCCTGAGGTAACTGGTTACCTCATGATGTAACCAGTTACTTCACCTAGTCTGTGCCCCTAGAAGTGCTATTTTTCCTGAGGCAACCGGTTAGCTCATGAAGCAACTGGTTACCAGTGGTACTTTTTGCAAAAATCTTGCTTTTAAGGGCTGTTTTGCATAGCTTTCTTGTGTGGCTTCCCATGCTTACTTGTATTCATGTTAATGCTACTGTTTTAGGTCAGAATCCACTGGAAATGAATTTTGCTTGATTAATTGCATGATTTTCTTCTATTATTTTGCGATTTGATCACATGTTTAAAGAACTTTTTGCATCATTCATGTTTCTGTGTTAACATGATTATGATTAGTGATGCATGCTAACTTATCTTTGTTAATGCTTGGAAATTTCAATTTGATGCATTAGATTTATTATTCATTGAGAAAATTTAATCTTGTGCAATCGTTATTTCACACGCTTGCTTTGGTGATCTTTCGACTCGCTTGAAAGGTTGTTGGTGTAGCACACCAAAATTTGCCCTTTCGTTTTAACCGTAACTGGCTTATGTTTTGTTCATTTGCATCGTCATTATGCATATTATGGAATTGACTTTTGACACATGCAATCAAGTTGTTTCTATGGCTCAAGACTTTCTTTTATTTCAAGTTTACAAGCAGCAAGCATCAGAGGCTTCAGCAGTTATTCTGTTCAGCAATTGCATACCAGATTATATTTTTCAGCAGGGTATTTTTGAGCGCAGGAGACACTTCGCAGGTTATTTCAGAAATTTTAGAGGTACAATATCAAAAGACAAGTTTCAGAGGCCAAACTATGCTCAGAACGGGTGATTCCTCAGGTTTCCCTCCTTATGGCGCCAAGAAGTTCAAATTTTCTATATGTTAATCGATTAACACTTTTTTCCTAGCAAAGTGTGAATCGATTAACCAGTATAAAATTTGCCCAGAATGTTCATTCTTCAGCACTGCAGAATTTGGTCCTAATTTCATTCACTTGATTTCAATTCTCACACCAATAGAAGGATCTAGAAGTGGTTTCAAATTTGATTTACTTTCCAATTAATTCAAATTCCCTCCAAATTTCAAACATCACATTCCTAATTCTACTCCTAATTTCCATTTCTCACACTAACCCACACTCCAAGCCACATTTTAATTCCTAACCTAAGGATTATTTAAACAAATTCACTCCAAACCTTTCACAACTCTCACTCATTTTATGATTTTTCTACACATCTCTCTTCAATTCTCTCAACTTTTCTCTCATTCCCAAACCCTCACCAAAGCTCCATAGCCAAAAGCTTCACAAATTGTTCATTGTAATTCGTGAATTCTTGAGCTAAACCTTCATTGCATCTTCATCCTTGGTTCAATTCTGGCGTGAAAGCTTATTTGGATCTTGAATTAAGTTGTTGGAATCACTTTTGAAGGAGCTTTTGCTTATTTATGGATTATTACTTGGATCTTCAAGTTTCCTTGCTAAAGCTTCATAGATCCTTGGATTTCTTGTTTGGATTTGTTAATTTTAGGTTGGTAAATCCTTGATCTAGCTTTGATTTTGCTTAATCTTGTATTTCACAATGTAGATCCTTGACTTTTTGTGATATTTGATCCATTGCTTGTTTTGATCTTTGATTTTGGTGTTTGTTGGATCCAATTGATGTTTGATTGTTGTGATTGGACATAATTTTCATGCATATTTGATTGTTTAAGCATGTGGATGGATACATAAGTGATTAATTGTTGAAAAGTGCTTTTAAATTAGTGATTTTTTGCTACTGCATCAGTGTTAATCTATTAACCAGTTGTAGTGCAAAAGTGGTTATCCGACTAACCAGTGTTATTTTCAATATTTTTGGCTTTTCAAAGATGGTTAATTGATTAACACTAACGCATAATGTGGTTTTTGTGCATTTTCAAGCTTATTTTGATTCCTTTCCATTTCTAACCTTCATGGATTGATATGATGCATATATGTGGACTATTTTTGATCTATTTCATTATTCTTGATAGCATGCTTGAGTTTCTTCGACGCGCGAATTTCGGTTTTCGTTGTTGAATATCTTTAATTATTTTGTTGCATTCTTGATGTGATGATCATGTTGTATAATTTATTGTACCATGTTAATTATTGATCATTGATTTTCATCTTGCTGGATACATGACACGTACTTATGTTCGTTTCCGATTTTGCAAATGCATGTTTGTTTGATCAATTAATTGGTGTTGAATATGCATGATATTCTTGATGAATGATTCCTTGTGCATTAAACTTGCTTGTGCTTAATTGTTAATATATGTTCATCACTTGACTTTGCTTGATGCATGTTCACGATCGATCCTCATGATGTCATAGGCCTTTGTTGAATTGTGGATACATAATCATGTGTTGTTCTTAATTGACTTGATCATATGATAATTGTTTCTTAATCTTGTTTGGTTGTGAGGCTAGCAGGATTATACCTGAGTGAATCGCACACTCAAAGATACAACAGAGTCGCCACCGAACTTTATTTAGTCCCAAAGGACAGGGAAAATATCAATAAAACCCAAAGGGAAGTGAAACTGGTAAGGGGGTCAGTTATGCGAAAGGAAGGTACTAGCACCTCACGCATTCGTCGTGCTCAACAGGAACCATTTCGCTTTATTTTAGGCTTTGATGGGTTATCTATCTAAATAATTCAAGCTAAAAAGGGAAAGAAAAGAGAGAGAAAGAAAGAAAGTGAAAGAGAGAAGGAGGAAGATAGAAAGAAGTGGAAAAAAGAAGGAAAGTGCTCGCGGAGGATTGGGGCCCTCGTGCCTACATACCCTCATAGTGCAATAAGGAAATAAGAGCTCCGTAGTTTATGGAACCAAGAAAAGAGAAAGGAGAAAGGTGGAAGAAGGTGGCTCGCCAAGATTTCATAATCTCGTGCCTACGTATCCTCATAGTGCAATGAGAAATTCATAGCCTACGTAGTTTGGGGAACTAAGGCAGAGAAAGAAAAGGAAACTGAGACGGTGTCAAAACCAAGAGTGAAAGGAGGTAGGAAGACCCTACTGAGGATGTAAAATAGTGGTGTCAAAACCAAGAAAGAAAGGCAAAGGAAAACTCTACTGAGGAATACGAAAGCAAGGTGATAACTCTGTTGGGGATAAAACAAAAGTGGTGTCAAAACCAAGAGAATAAAGGAACAAATGATAAGAATTGAGGTAAAGATAAGATTCACAAGGGATTCGGTGCATTAACTGGCAGATAGTGATTAACCAAAGAAAGATAAGAATAAGATTTTATGGGTAAAGTAAAAGGTTTGTGTCAACAGACGAACTGTGATGAACAAGAATGAGAGTATTGAACCAAGAAAAGGTGTTTGACTCTCTGGAGAACTCTGTGTGTTAACGGATAAATAATGGTTACCCAAAAGGACGGGTGTGGAACCAAGCAAAGGTTGTGACCCAAAGGACAGGTGTAGAACCAAGTGAAGATTGTGACCTAAAGGACGACACACTGACAGAACAAGCAAGACTTGACCGAAGGAAAGGGTATTTGAACCAAACAAGGTTACTAACCCAAAGGTGCGAGTATTTGAACCAAAGAAAGGATGCTAACTAGAAGGGATTCAGTGTTTTAATAGATGGACTGTGATTAACCAAAAATAATGAGCGATTAACCAGGAGACGATGATTAACTCAAAAGAAGCTCAGTATGTTAACAGGAGAAATATGGTTAACTGAGGAATGGGTGATGAACCAACCGAAGGTGATTAACCCAAAGAAAGTTGGTTTTAATAGGAAGACTGTGATTAACGGAAAAAAAGAGAAACTTGGTGTTTTAACTGACATGCAGTGATTAACCAATCAAAAAGGGAGTGGGAACAAGAGAAAGTTGTGAACTCCATTAGGGACTCGGTATTTAACAGCAAGACTATGTTTAATCAAAAAAAGGATTGACTTTGTTGGGGAAGAAGAGAAATTGGCTTTAACTGAAGAATGGTAGACTAGCCAAAGAAATGAGTGATTACAACTTTTCTGGGAAATAAAAGAATAGTGATTGGCCAAAAGAGAAAAGAGTGTTGAATTGAAAGGAGGAAAGTAAACCAAGAGACAATGATTAGGGTGCAAGTGATTAAGGATCAAACTCAAGAGACACCACAGCTCGGGAATAGGGGTCAGTTATTCCAGGTGTAAGGACCAGACGCCCTTTTTCCAGAAACAGTCAGAATGAGGGTAAGACCAATCTTAGTTCATCACTTGTTATTTAGTTGATCATAGTCACCATGTTAAAACCAATCTTCCTTGGGTTAATCACCTTCTCTTGGTTCATCACTCGTCCCTTTGGTTGATCAGACTCTATCTATTAAAACCAATCTTCCTTGGGTTAATCACCTTCTCTTGGTTCATCACCCGTTCTTTGGTTAATCACGTCCGCCTGTTAAAACCAATCTTCCTTGGGTTAATCACCTTCTCTTGGTTAATCACCCTTCCTTTGGTTGATCATAATTCGTCTATTAAAACCAATACCCCTGTAGGTTAGCAGCCTTCTTTTAGTTTGAACACCCACGCCTTTAGGTTATTAACCTTCTCTTGGTTCAAATACCCTTTCTTCGGTCAAGTACTGCTTGTCAATTAATGTATCGAATCCCTTTGGGTTAGAAACCTTCGCTTGGTTCCACACCCGTCCTCTTGGGTCACAACCTTCACTTGGTTCTACACCCGACCTTTTGGTTGAACACAGTCTGTCTGTTAAAACTAATGGCTCCTCTCCTTGTTAGGTTAATCACCTCTTGGTTAAATACCTGTTTCTTTGATTGATTATCGTCTTTCGGTTAAACACCAATTTCCTTCTTCCCCATTAGGGTCACATCTTCTCTTTCCTTGGTTGGCTACTACCTGTCAGTTAAAACACTCCCTAGTGGGTCCCACCTTTTCTCGATTCAATTTCCTTGCTTATTTATTCACTTGGTTTCGACACCATTCTTTTGCTTTTCGCTCTTGGTTTTGACATCATTTCCCTTTCTTTCTCCGTCTTGGTTCCCTAAACTACGGAGCTCTGACTTCCTCATTGCATTGTGAGGATACGTAGGCACGAGATAACTTGGCAAGCACCCTTCTTCCAATCTTCTTCCTCTTTTATCCTTTTCTTTCCTGGTTCCATGAACTATGGAGCTCTGAATTCCTCATTGCACTATGAGGATACGTAGAAACAAGGGATCCAATCCTCCGTGAGCACTTTCTTTGTCTCTTTTCCTCTCCTCTTTAGCTAGTAGCATTTAGATAGATAACCCATCTGATCCTAGAAGCAAGCAAAATGGTTCTCGTTAAGTACGACAGATGCGTGGGGTGCTAATACCTTCCCTTTGCATAACTGACTCCCTTACTCGTATCTCTTCCCTTTGGGTTTAATCGATATTTTCCCTTCCCTTTGGGACTAAGTAAAGTTCAATGGCGACTCTGTTGTATCTTTGAGCACATGATACACTCAGGTATAATCCCGCTAGCTTTAATTAGCAACAACAATCTCAGCATCAGATAATGCTTTCTGATCTAAAGACAATGCACCTGCCCCTCTCTTTTGTTTAATGATTCAAAAACTTCACCTTTTCAACCAATAGATGTGGATACCATAAACTCGTACCTCATCATTGATTTCCCTCAGAAGGTTTCCTGACTTAATAAATAATTCATCAAGAAACTGGTCTTTCTATATAACTAAGGAACCAATACGCTCCTTGAGTGCCTTTCTCTCCTTCCAATGATGGTCAGGAACAAATATTTCCCCAACACTGAAGGCCAACACAACCAAAGTCTTACGCATTTGGTATGACATTTTTTACATTTCTTCTTAATGAATAAGAATAACTCTGGACTTGCTCGAGAAATAGGGATAATTCTATTCAAATAAAAAAAACTAAAGCTCTATGGTCGTCCAAGGACCAAAGTGATCATGGAACAACAGTGAAAATCTGAATGGAGTCGCTCACAAACTTCCACAAAGATTCGACCTTCCCAAGTCTAACTCTACTCTTCGAGGCATTTTTTAGGTCGGTTTCCCACTAGGGCATGCATTTTTTCCTTCACCCCTCGGGAGATCCTCAATAGTTTTGTGTAGTGACGAGTTCAAAGCACTCTCTACTGTTGGTTAATTAAGACGGTTTCACACCTCGTATCATACTGAAACAAGAGATACATAAGAGACCAAATTCACATGATTCCCCGAAGTATGGGACCCATTTCAAACTGCAAAGCAAAAACTTCAGAAGGAAAAGGAGTAATTATGTTCGTCCTGTTGCAACTGCAAAAAAGGGCCAGCAAACAGACAAAAGAGTCGCCACCAAATGTTATTTATCCGAAAGAGAGGGAAAGGAAACGATCGAAGAAAACCTAAAAGAAAGGGAAAAACAAGGTCATCGCAACCAAATCTTGGGTTCGGGAGTCGGTTACGCAAAGGGAAGGTATGAGCACCCATCACGTCCGTTGTACTTAACGGGATCCACGCTTGTTGTCTAATCTACGGGTGAAAACTATCTAAAAGCTACTTCTAAACGGGGGAGAACAGAAAGAACAGACTCGATATGACATCCCCGCCTTATGCCTACGTATTCCCTCGTGCAATGGGAAAGTCAGAGTCAACGTAGTTCGGGAAACTACGGGTGATGGGGGGAAGGTTGCTCGCCAAGACATCATCGTCTTGTGCCTACGTATCCTCGTCTGATATGAGAAATCAGAGCAAACATAATTCGGGCAAACTAGACCACTGGTTGGTTCAAGTGTTTTATGAGCAATGTTAAATCTCCATTCCAGCAGTTAAGGACGATGCCTGTTTGCGGTAGAACAGAAACTTAACATACTCTTTCTGAAAATGAGGTTTGGAAACAATCCTAAAGGATGAAAAAGTTTGAGTTTTGTTTGTGTTTCTTAGAAGAAGTGAATTGAGTTAGTTTGAAACTCATGTTGCACTAAAGATTATGACATAAGAGCGAATGCATCGCATATCGCCCAAAGGGCACACGCTAAACACTCTAGAAAACATGAAGAGAGACCTCCCCACTTATCATTCCTCATGTACTTAAAGCTCGTAGTGTACAACACTTGTTATCCTTTATTAGGTGTCTTGAAAGATTTTTGAGATGAGAAGAGAAGACACAAGGACTCTAAAGAGAACTAAGAAATCCTAATGTTGTCATGCAAAGTGGTCCTAAAGTTAGGATAAAAGGGAACTACCTAATGCTATCATGCAAAGGATTGAAATCCTAATGTCTCTCCTACTCCCATCTTAAACAGAGGGACTAGGAATCCTAAGGGATCAAGTGAACAAGCACAAGTAAACACAATGCAAATCAATCACAAAATGAAGTTAAAAAGAATGACTTAACCAAGTCAATGCAAGATGGAAAGAGATGTGAAAAAGCAAACAAAATATGAAATCATGAAGCAATCATCAAGGACAAACACAAGTCACATTCAAATAAACAAGAGAGAAGACTTAAACAAGTCAAGAAAGATTAGAGGAAATGAGAGAAGCAAGCTCCTACAATCAAATGCCATAAATCATCATAAGAATAAAGGTGCTAAGCAAAGGACTAAAATCAAATAAGTGAGGGGAGAGGTAGAGCGGGCCAGCATCTACATCATAAATATCTCAACCAAACACTCACTCATGATCAAATGAAGAAATGCACCCAAACATCTCAAAAGAAGTTCAATTGTTCACAAACAACCTCAAAGTGAAACAAACATCATCAAAGCATCATGAACAAACGCATAACCGTCAAGGTAAGAAGTGAACTCAAGTGAGAATCATTAAATTCAAAGTCAAGTTATCAAGCAAACACAAGAATGATCAAATCAAATTGGATGATCAAAGTCCATCCAAACATCTCACACTCTAAACACAAGTGGAAAAGCATGATCATACAAGACTTGTGGTACAAGGCACACATCCAATAGACCTATAATCATGTAAGGAAGCACCTCTAACATGTTAACAAGAGATAACAAAGTCCAAGAGGCCCTCAAAGGATCACACAATATCATGTCCCAAAACTAGGTCAAGGATTGTATGCATACACATGGTGAAAACAACTTTGAATTTGAGGAATCCACTAAAAATAGAAGAAAGCTCAAATAAAATCCAAATAAATACCAAACTCAAGTTAAATCAAACACAAATTAGTGTGCAAAAGATCATGGCAAAAATCAACTCAAAGCACCACCAATTGTGTCAATCAAGACAAGGTGTTGCACTTATCGAGCATTCATCGAAGGTCCAACAAAATCCAATGAAAAACAAATGGGAAATGATCATTAAGACCTCAAACTAGCCCTAAAATATACCTCAATCAAACACCTAAGTGTGAGAGGAAAATTGGTCAAATGGGTGTTTAATCAAGGTTAAAGATCAAGCTTAAAACCAAGGTATCAACCATAAAACCACCTCAAATATTAAATCAATTAAAAATACTAAAAATAAATTGAAAAATAAAATAAAAATATTGAAAAATATCCTAACATCCTAAAATGTCAGAAACACATTTTTTGGGATTTTTGTAAAGCTCAAAACTATTTTTAAATGATTTAAATTGAAAAGTGTAATAAAATGAAAAAAGGAATGGAAAGGAGGTGTATAAGCAACTCTGGTTTAAACTAGCTTCAAGTGAAAACACGCTGATGGGCCAACAATGGGGGGTGTGGATAACAAATGAGTCAAAGCCTAATCCAAGATGCGCTGCCACAAAAAGACAAAAAATCAGACCATTAGTGAAACACACTGTTTCACTAATGTGGTGGTCTTCAGGTCAAACAAAGGGCCACGCAACTAACACATGGATGACAAATCATCCTGGTCAAAAGGTCCTCCTGGCCACATCAGTGTCCCAATTAGACACCAAAGCTAGGCCTCTGGTCGTCTTCTCCGGGAGGGTCGCCGGAGCTCAGACCTCAAACCATCACGCAACTCAAAAGAAAAGACCCTATCCCACACAAAAACTCACGCTGAGTTCAAAGCCGACCTAAAAACAAGTGAAAAACAACTTTAAGGCCATCAAAACATGACATGAAAGAATGATGCATCAACTAGAATCAACTTAAACGAAGCCCAAAAGCACATAGAACTTGCCTCTAACCATAAAGGACTTCAGAGGACACCACAACAAGTTTAACTAATGCTTAGCATGTGAGGAAAAAATCAAAGAAACTTACCAAATGGAATGGCTCCGTTGGCCTTTGTTCAAGCACGATGATGAATGAAACAGCTTGCAGGATGCTTCCTTGTCTTCCCAGAGTTATCAATCCCACCTTAGAATGCCAGAATCACTTGAGAAAAGAGAGATTCGAATTCTTGAAATTTTTAGAGTGAAGAGTGATTTTTGGTCTAATTTGCAGCTAGTATCGTCCTCTCTCTCCTCTCTAGGGTTTGTACACTTTAAATATCATGGGTTAAAGAGGTTCATGCAGGCCCATGAGGAATAAACAAGTCACTTGAAACTTTTGCCAAATAAAACTAATTTCATATGCACACGGGATAGCATGACATCCAAGCATCTTTGGTCAGCAACTTGGGACAAATAAGGTGTGTGAAAATGAATCATGGTGGTTTGGATTAGAGATAATGAGCTCATACCAAGTTTTGAACTATTACTTTTTATGGCATGAAAATTGAAAAGTGACTTGAAATATGGACATATGTTGGCTCAAATTAGGTAAAGCACAGCATGACCATTACATGATAAGGATATGGTCTCAAAAAATCAAAAACAAGTTCATTTGATGACTTGAAATGGAAGAAATTCATTCTAGGTCTAAATGTTCAAGTTTTGATGTTTAACATGGCTCAATGGTCTCATAAATCCTCAATGGTCATGGATTTTGAGGTCAAGATGATGTTTAGGTCATTTGACACAACTTTCATGTGGCAAGAATTTGGATTTGAGGCCTTGAAATCCATGGAATTGGTCTTTGAAGTGAATGACCTAAACCTAGGTTTCCAAAAATGCCCTTGACTTGTGAAGACCATAACTAGAGCTCCATGCATGAGAATGATGACTTCTAGCACTTTTTGGAAATCTAAGACAATGAGGAACAACTCTCATGTTTAATAGAAAATGAGGAAGAGATTGGTTTCATATGAAAAGTGCCTTGGAAGTGAGTTAACTTTGAGTGCCCCTAAAATCTATTCATTTTGTGACACCAACTTCTACCAATCATAACTTGAGATGTATGAATCCAATGGATGAGTTCTTGTACTCAAAATAAAGCATCAAATATGATGAACAAGTCTCATGTTTGATAGAAAATAAGGTAAGACTTGTATCATAGTGAAATTTGTCCTTGAAGTTAGAGACTAAAAGAGGGGATTTTACACTTTGAATCATCTGAAACCCTAATTTAGTAACCTCTTGAACTTTTGAATCTTCTTATCCCAGATTCAACATGTCATTTGAGATGATTTAGGATGACTTCTCATGGCTTCAATGATCAAGAACCAAGTCTTGAGCCCTTTCAAATCCATAGTTGACTCTGGTTGACCAGATGAAACCCTAACACCTTATCCATTGACTGAGGTTCTTGCAGATGATTTGTGTGACCATACACACTCCATAAAGAACCCTCAAGATGCACATTGAACCCTTGAACCATTTATCCTCTAAAGAAATGACCTCATGTACCTCCAATCATCCTCAAGATAGGAGGTGATGCCCAAACACAAACTTTCTCCTCTCAAGGAGCTTTGAGACCCATCCTGATGGCACTGAGGACTTGTTGACTTGAGCACATGCCCTTGCCTGAGCCTTGAACATGAAACTTCTCTCTTTAGTGAGGACAAAAATCTTTATCCCTTGTCTAGAACCAATGCTATGCAAATGCTAAATGCTAAATGATATGAAACATAAGCCAAGATAAAAGAAAAGGTTGGGAAAATTTTAGGGTGCAACAGCTGCCCCTATTCAAACGACTTGGACCTAAAGGTATGAAAAGCAACCGCTTTCAAACATTCAAGGTAAAATGTGATTGAATATAAAAGAACCCAGAAATTTTCCAACCGCGGGATAGTAAAGTGTAGAATTTGTCCACCAAAGTGGAAACAGGATCTCGGAGAAATGTATCTGAAATGATAGGAAACAACTACTAACCACAAGTTAGAAAGCTTCTAAACACAGTCGGAACAACAAAACCTGCTAAACAGAACAAGTTAGACAGCCTTGACGTTTTGTCGGAAAAAACAATTGTTAAACAACAGGCTCGACACTCGGTCGGAAAGAAACAAACATCTGCTAAACAGTAGGCTCGACACTCGGTCAGAAAGAAGCAAACATCTGCTAACCAGCAGGCTCGACACTCGGTCGGAAAAAGACATCTGCTAAACAGTAGGCTCGGCACTCGGTCAAGAAGAAACAAACATCTGCTAACCAGCAGGCTCGACACTCAGTCGAAAAAAGACATCTACTAAACAGCAGGCTCGACACTCGGTCGGGAAGAAACAAACATCTGCTAACTAGTAAGCTCAACACTCAGTCGGAAAAAGACATCTGCTAAACAGCAGGCTCGACACTCGGTCGAGAAGAAACAAACATCTGCTAACCAGCAGGCTCGATACTCAGTTGGAAAACAACATCTGCTAAACAGCAGGCTTGACACTCGGTCGAAAAAAGACATCTGCTAAACAGCAGGCTCGACGCTAAGTTGGAAAACAACTGCTAACACAAGTTAGACAGCCTCAACACAAAGTTGGAACAAACTGTTAGAGAATTCCGTTGGGGAAAGAGAAACTTAAACAAGCAAACTCTGTTGGGGAGCAAAAGATAAGATGAAAATATTTATCAAATAATTTTCTGGGGTCTGGATACCACACAGGCTCACGAATTACGCCGTTATCTGCTGGAGAGATGTTTGGCAACAAAAGATAACAACCTGGCTTATGCTTCATATGCATATGTTTGAATATGGCATAATGCTCCATACGAAATGGAAATGCTACGCATTTGGGAGGATGCTATGCAAAATGAAAATGCAAAGGACCACCACCGCCAAAAAGGTAACGAAATAAGCGGCAAGAAAATTCGTGCTAGGGAAAACGCCCTGAACGACCTCCTGGAAATTGAACTCTCCTGGGGAAGTGCCCTGAATGACCTTCTAGAATAAAACTCTTCTGGGGAAAATTTTGATTTACTGGAGATAGCTCCCCTCTGCTGGGAATAATTTCATTCTACCAGGGATTAAGAAATAAGATTTATTGGGAAATCATCCCAAAATCTCATTCTGGAGAATACCAATAACCACTGGATTCTGCTGCGGACGGCGATTTCACTGGGGAATACTCATCAAGGGAATCAACACCAACCTCTGCTTGGGGAAACGAGTCAATGACATAGACTCTTTGGGGGAACAACACTGAACTTGCTCCACTACTGGGGAATAATCCCAAAATCTACCTGCTGGGGATAAGTGCACACCACCATCTCATCCTGTTGGGGAGATACTTCTGATCTGATATCATCACCCTGTTGTCGCACCTCGAAAAAATCACGGAGACATTTCGGAGAACGTGACCCTCGCGCGAAAGGCGCGGAAATGCGGTTCGACAGAGTCGCCACCGAACTTTATTTTTCCCGAATAAACGGGAGAGGAAAATATCGAGAAAACCTCTTAAAAACGAAAGGATAGGAACAGGGCTGTCGCAACTAAGTTCCGGGTTCGGGAGTCGGTTACGTGAGGGGAAGGTATTAGCACCCCTCACGTTCGTCGTACTCGACGGGAACCTCTTAATGTAAATGTGTGGAGTGTTGTTTAGGTTTACTTGTTTTTCTTCTCGTTGTTAAAGGTAGAATTGGTAGGTTAAAAGGTTAAAGACGCAAAGGAGAGATGGGTGGTTAGAGGATAGGGTGCTCGCCAAGGATTGGGGCCCTTGTGCCTACGTATACTCATTCGGACGAGAATGAGAAATCAGAGCATCGTAGTTCGACTACGGGAAAGGATGGGGGAAATGGAAGATGGAGGGGATTGTGCTCGCCAAGATCATCGCAATCTTGTGCCTACGTATCTTACATTCAAGAATGAATGAAGAATCAGAGCGTTCGTAGTTCGTGGTAACAACCACGAAATGGTGAGGTTGAATGGGTTGGGAGTTTTGAGAAAGAGGCGAAAGAGTGACTGACAAGCAACCCAAGAGCGCGCCTCAAGAGCTTGTCACTCAAGAATTCAAGGAATGCGAGATTCCAAGAACTCAGTTCTTTCAGAAATTGACTGAATAAGTTGAAGATAAAGAGTTGGATGTTTTGAAATCGAAAGAATGAACCAATAACAACTCAGGGGCGCGCCCAAGAGTTACTCATTCGAGTATTCAAAGAATGCTATATTCTAGGAATATCCCTCTTTCGTAAGTTTAAAAAACGTTTGTGAAAGGATCGAATCGAAAAAATGGCATGCGAGGCCAAAGGAAGTTGATTTGAAGTAGTTCGACGACGTGTCGAGGATTTGATCAAAGATGGAACCAACTTGACGACGTGTCAGGTGTTAGATTGTGAGATATGACATTGGTCCCTAAGGGTGCCCCCAATATCAAAACCACGAGAAGTTGTGAAGTGTGCGCGAAATGTCGATGATTGCGAATGCGTACGAGCATTCGACTTAGGAGAAAGTTTGAAAAATGATTGAGTTTGAGAAGGTCGAAAGATTGAGTGAATAACAACTCAAGAGCGTGTCTCGAGAACTATTCACTCGAAAATTCAAGGAATGCTAGATTCCAAGAACATCCTTCTTTCGGAGTTTGAATCGAGAAAAATATTTGGAAGAATTGGAATGAATTGAGGGTATGGAAAGAGTTTGTGGTACGAGAGGTGAGAATACGAGATTGAATTTGAAAAGTATAGGAGAAATGACGATTATTTAATAAATGAGACGTAGGCCTCACAATTAATCAATCGGGGTATCATTCGGATGCTGGATCCTAACAACACCTTTTTCATTCGGAAAATGTTTGGATGAACCAAAGATATATCACACGGAATGCTAGTTTCCTATGATATTTCTTCGTTCTAAATAGTGTATTAAAATGAAAAGTCGAACGACATATTATTTAAGGTGTACACCTTCATAATGCTCGTCCAAAAATCCAAGAAGTGCTAGACTTCAAGAATTTAATTTTTCATGACTTGATTGAAAAAAATAATTTAGTGTTGGAAACTATATTGAAATGGAATTTAAAGAAAATCAAACCTATTTTAGAAATAAGCTGAAAAATAATTTGTAAGTTAAAATAAATTAATTTTAGCGAAAAATAAATTAATCAGAATTTAAAAGTAAATTTGAAAAAAATCTAAAGTGTAATTTAGAAAATAAATAACTTGAATTGTGCTTAAAACAAACTATTTATTAAAATAGAAACATGGCTTTGATTTATTTATTTTTTTAAAAAAAAAGTATAAATATGGAGTTTACCAAATGTCATAAAAAAATAGTTTTTAACATATAAATCAAATTTCAATAGATATACTAATGATAAAACTAACGTTCACTCAAAGTAGTAATAGGATTTATTTTGAAAGTAAACAAGTTACTCGATGCTGTAATGAAAAATAGAGATGAAAAGAAATGGATATATTGTCCAGAACCGAACTTGAACTGAACCTGAACAGACAATAACGATATCACTTGCGTCGTTCATTCCAGATATACAAGCTTGGCCGTAAATACGACGTCTTATCTTGATTCAATGCAATGCTGCGAAATCAAAACAAATTCCAAAAGAAATACCATAGCAAAGCAGAACAAGCATATACGGCACCCGTGTTGCAAATCCGATTAACAAGTATGCCGATAACCAGAATTTCAAGTATGCATCAAACTGACAAAATTGTCAATAATCCAGGAATTATTCGATGACTACAACATAGAAACTCAAACATAAAATTTCCAAAAACTGATAAAATAGGAAAATATGTTGATATTGTATCAGAAAAAAACATACAAGAAACAAAAAAACCAGGGTGTGCCTAACATTGAACCTTAACAGAACATCCTGAATATTACCGATGTCACGTCGGATATTCGTCAAAGTTTTTAGAACAATAAAAAAACAGCCATAAAATGCCTTCAAAACAATGAAGAAATAACACCAATCGGGCCTAATTAGGCGCTGAATACCGTTGAACCAGAAAGGATACGGAGATTTACTGGCGCCGACTTCCAATTTTGTACTCATGTGGACTTGGTTGTCATGATCTTGCTTGCCACGGCTATTACTCCTTATCTTCCTTTTCATTCTCGCACCCGCAAGTGTTAATGTTTCTGCTTGAGTTCAATACCACTTAACGAATACAAGAGCTGCTGCCAACGTCGTCAAGATGTGCACCTTTGTTGTGGTTGCGAAGTTGTCCTTACAACCGCAACAAACAAGTCCTTGTTGCATCACAACCAAAGAAAAACCAAACTTTGAAGCTTGAACATTCCTTCGTGAAACCTGGTGTGAATCTTCCTTATCAACCTTGTTGCTCGTCTCTACAAATCTAACATCCTCTTTCTGTATCCACCAACAGCAATCAAACCTGCATAACATGTACACTAAAACATTAACCAAACATCGAGATGCAGACGGAGGACTGACTTGTCACTGTTAAGGCTCGAAGCATCTCAGGACCGTCCAACTGTCGGAGCTGCGGTGGTTGTGGCCTGAAGTTGCTGTGTTGAGCTGGAACGATCAGCCGGGACGTTCTCTGGTTTACGCGGTTGAAGGCTAACTTCACGTTGTTGTTGTTTTTTGTTGATCCGAATCACAACTGTAGCCATTCATGGTGTTGCTACCATTATGACTTTGCCTGCCGTTGATTTGCGTTTATGCGAAGTCGACGGTGAACGCAACAAGAATGTGCTTAGATGTAAACCTTGAATCGGATTCGCAACCTGCACAAAATAATCATAAACCAAACAGGATAGCAGGCTCTTTAAAGGAATAATAAATAGATGAAAACAAAGTTGAATCCAAGACACGAGTGATAACGTTATCTTGCTGTTGCTACTTGGCTTTCCATTGCAGAGTTTGAATGTGGCTAGTTCCAACTGTTGCAATCTGCATGTCTGCTTCATGTTGGAAGCTAAAGGTAACAGAATTTGTCGTTGTGTAACCGAAACTCGGCGATGTCCCAACCGCTAAGTCAAAGCCTCGCAAAAGCTGACAAATGGAATGCTACCATTGTGAACTGTTGTTGCACCTGAAACTAAAACATGACAAAATATGAAGAAACAAACACAGCTACAAGCTGACACAAACTGAATCAGACATTGCCAAAAACACAGAAACTCAGAGCTTTGCGTTGTCGAGCTAAGTGTCATAAACCACGGCCGTTTGTGAATGACTAGCTAAACTCGGCACCATCGGAAACCTGCAAACAAAAATAACAATATGGCGCCCTCGAACCCGTATCCACGCACAGAGTTGTAGCGGCGTGTTATTGCTAGGACATAATCCCTTCCAATCTCACATTTGATTCAAAGCTTGCTCATGAAGATGACAGCAGCATAATCTTTACCAAATTGCAACAGACAAAATAGAATCATATGCGAGCTCTGTTGTTGTTGTTGAATATTGTCGGTGCGAGGTTGTCAAGCCCGTGAAATTTGATGCTATCGAACTGGGTTGGACATCAACCGTCGACTTGAAACCAAACGTCTTGGATTCAAACTGCTGACGCAAGCTTGAAGAGCGAACCTGAAGACTCGTTTGTATTGGTTGTATATGATAAAATCCAACGACATCGCGGCCAGCATGCAATCGGTTCCAAATCTTGAGTTTAGACTTTAAAAATCTGCACATAATAGACAACAATCCAAGCAAACACAGAATACGAATTTCACAAATTCGAAATCGCCAAAACGGAGGTTGATAACCTTGTGTGCTTTTTGTCAGTATCAGTGTTAAAGCCAACAAAAACAAACATATAAAATCAAATGCTTAGAAACACAATTGATACAGGCTGGCTATAACTTCTACTAAGATCATCACAGTTTGTGGCACAGACATGAGGAAGACCAACCAACAACGAACAGACTCTCACTGAAACGCCAACAGACTTGCTTTGGCAGTATTTTGACGAAGCCAACCTGCGACAAGGAAAAAATAGACAATGACTCAATATTTGTTGCAGGCGCGATGTGGTGTTGATGTTGCTCAAACCATGTCTTCCAAAGCTGTTGGTGATGGACTCATAATTTTCTGGTAACATAGAGGCACCGCCTTAGCTTATAACACAGTTAAAACCACTATACTTCTGCTACGGTACGAACATAGAAACCATTAGCAATTAGAAAAACATACATCATAATCATCAAAGAAATTTAATTGCATAAATGAAAGAATGAAGAAAATCTTGCAGAATTGAGACAAAAAAAAATTCTCATGGCGCAACACCAATACACTATCTTCCTGGAATTGGAACATCGTAATTACGACGTCGATAGCCAAGAGCCCTGACGATACCGAGTTTCAATCAGAGCCTTGAGTCGAGACATTCGAGTTGGATCGCTCGTTATTGCGACTGTATCGTTACCATCATCGTCATTGCATCATGAAGGTTGTTTTAAATCTTCAGATGAAGTAGATTTTGCTTGTTCATGCGAGGTTCTCATGAGGGCTTTACCATTATTTGCTAAATTGGTGATTCGAAAATGGATGAAAAATAGGAAGGGTGAAGGTCTGAACGGCGCCCTTAGGGTTTTGAAGGGGCGGCGATCGTGCTTTCGCAGAGAAGAGGGTAAGTTTTTTTCAGTTGGGATGGGGCGGCTGTGAACAGTATTTTTTCCGTTTAGGGTCTTATTGAGGAAGGAGCGGCGCCGATTTAGGGTTCTAAAGGGGATGGTGAACAATATTTTTCTCTCCCTTTCAATCGATTCTTCTGCTCCTTTAATAACAAACCAAAACCAAACCCTAATGGGCCGCTGAAATGGGCCTCTGCCCTCTTTACTGTGTCTTTAACCATTCTTTTTTTCTAACAAATTTTTTTTACTATTAATTAGTTAATGTTAAAACCAAATAATTTCTAACACTAAAAAGCTAATAGTACTAATTATCATAATTATATAAAGATATTAATATTTATAATAACAATTAAGTAAACATCTGCAATATATAAAAAACAAACTAAAATTTAAAAAACGAAAAATAATTACTAAAAAAAATAATATTAGTAACATTAAAAAAAAGGAAAAGTTTAGGAAATTAAAAATTAATATTCACAAAAGGAAAAAAATATTAAGCCACGTGTCACACTTTAATTGGTCAAGAAGATAAAGTTTGGAAAACGCCCAATTTCGGGTGAACACATGTCTAAACAAAAATGCGAAGATACTTACAAAAGGGTAGGACAAATTTAGGGTATGACACCTGTGGGGGTAGAGACATGTCGTTGTTAGTGAGACGCTTTTGAAACAATTCATATCGGCGAGAGCCTTGCAAATGACAAACGAACAACGTGTCCTGTATGCAACAAAGGCTATTTCGACCATCGTCCGTGACATCATTCAAATAAATCATTGTTTCAATTAGATTAGTAAAGCCCCACAAGTTTATGTATGCAAAGTTTTATCAAAAACATCAGGCGTCTTTTTGCAAACAAAACAGTAAAAAGCAAAAACAAGAATAAAAAGCTTTTTGGAGAAAATACTTCATTGATTAAAAATGGCCTATAAATAGGCAAATTACATCGGATGCAACTCCTAAAAGGAGAAAGTTGCGCAAAACATACATATGAAAAAGATATACAAATGTCGGCAATGTGGAAACAGACAACCACCATGTGTTAATTCGACTATGACTCGCATGACTTCGATGCTTCGCCAATGCTTCGTCTTTTGAAGAGACTGACTTGTTAACCCTCGGGTCCTCCAAGAATCCAATTGTGCTCATAGGTCGGATGCAGACCGTAGTCGTTTTCTTTTCAATCCCTAACTTTTGCCTGAATCTCCCTTGAGGGTTTTCAATTCACCGGGATACCCATTTTTGCCAAAGTCTCCTTTTCAGGTTTTCAACTTTGTGAGTTTATTCTTTTTCTTTTTATCCCTAATTTTTGCCCGAACCCAATCCTTTTATGGTTCGCCGGGATGCCCCATTTTTTCCTGGATTTTCTTTTTATTTCCAGCGGGTCTCTTTTAAGCAAAGTATTTTTTGACTACGTCTGCGTTCATAGGGGACGTAAAATCTTCACCATCCATAATTGATAATAGTAAGGCTCCTCCGGAGAAGACTTTCCTTACTACATATGAACCTTCATAGTTGGGAGTCCATTTACCCTTATGATCCCGTTTGTGGAGGGAGGATCCTCTTCAGCACAAAGTCACCTGCCTGAAAATGTCGAGGGCGCACTTTCTGATCGAAGGCCTTCTTCATTCTGCTCTGATATAAACAGCCATGGGCGATTGCTGCCAATCTCTTCTCGTCAATTAGAATAAGTTGATTCAACCTAGCCTTCACCCATTCTGCCTCATCAAGCTTCACATCAACCAACACCCTCAGGAAAGGAATCTCGACTTCTAATGGTATGACAACTTCCATACCATATACCAACAAGAAAGGAGTTGCCCCAGTCGACGTACGCACAGAAGTATGGTAACCATGTAAAGCAAAGGGCAACATCTTGTGCCAATCTTTGTAAGTCACCACCATATTCTATACAATCTTCTTGATATTCTTGTTGGCTGCCTCGACAGCACCATTCATCTTCGGGCGGTACGGAGAAGAGTTGTGGTGTTCGATCTTTAAACTCTGGCACAGTTCCTTCATCATCTTATTGTTCAAATTCGAAATATTATCAGTAATGATTCGTTCTGGCACTCCATAATGGCAAATGATGTCCTTCTTGATAAAGCGAGCCACTACCTGTCTGGTTACATTGGCAAAAGAAGCTGCTTCTACCAACTTGGTAAAATAGTCGATTGCGACCAAGATAAAGCGATGCCCATTTGAAGCGGTCGGTTCAATCTTACCAATCATATCAATGCCCCACATAGTAAAGAGATGCCAAGACATTCAGAGGACTCGGCGGCACATGCACTTTATCAGCATAAATCTGGCGTTTATGACACTTCCTGGCGTACTTGAAACAATCAGATTCCATAATCATCCAATAGTAACATGCTCTCAACAATTTCTTGGACATTGCATGTTCGCCAGCATGTGTTCCAAAGGAACCTTCGTGGACTTCTTCCATTAGTAGACTTACTTCGTTTTCGTCCACACACCGCAACAATACCAAGTCGAAGTTTCTTCGGTATAACACAATGTCCTTGTTCAAATAGAAGTTTCTTGGCAACCTTCTCAAAGTCTTCTTATCCCGGCTCGATGCCCCAGGCGGATACTCTTGATTCTTGAGAAAATTTCTAATATCAAAATAACAAGGCTTCCCATCCGAGGCTTCCTCTACTGCAAATATGAAGGCCGACCTGTCGAGGCGCATGATACTGATCATTGAAGCTTCATTCCAATAGTTCACTTTATACATCGATGATAAAATTGCCAAAGTATCTGCCTTCTGGTTCTCGGCCCTCGGCACATGATGAAACTCCACTCTGTCAAAGAAAAGCAGCAATCTTCTGGCATAATTCATGTAAGGTACCAGATTGGGCTGACGAGTTTCCCACTCTCCTTTAATTTGGTTGACGACTAAAGTTGAATCACCATATACATCAAGGTTCTTGATTCTCAAATCAATGGCTTCTTCTATACCCATGATGCACGCTTCATATTCAGCTTCATTATTGGTGCAGGCAAATGTTATCCGGGAGGTAAACGGTATGTGGAATCGTGGGGAGTTGTAATGATTTCCCCAATTCCGTTGCCATATGAGTTAACAGCACCGTCGAAAACCATCTTACACTGGGAGCCTATTTCGGGACCTTCGTCTGGTAGAGGCTCATCACAATCCTTCATCTTCAAAAACATTATGTCCTCATCAGGAAACTCAAATTTCATTGGTTGATAATCCTCAATTGGATGCTCTGCAAGACATTCTGATAAAACACTCCCCTTAATAGCTTTTTGGGTAACATATTGAATATCGTATTCTGTCAGAACCATCTGCCACCTGGAAATTCTTCCGGAAAGCGCTTGCTTTTCAAACACGTACTTGATTGGATCCATCTTCGAAATCAACATGGTTGTGTGATTTAAGATGTATTGCCTTAGGCGTTTGGCTGCCCAAGCAAGCGCACAACATGTTTTCTCTAGCATTGAGTACCTGGACTCACATTTTGTGAACTTCTTACTTAAGTAGTAGATATCATGTTCTTTTCTGCCTGTCTCATCGTGTTGACCGAGTACAAAACCCATTGAGTTCTCAAGAACCATCAAGAACATGATCAAAGGTCTCCCTGCCACTGGAGGCATCAGTATCGGAGGTTCCTGCAAGTATTCTTTTATTCTTTCAAATGTCCTCTGACAATTTTCGTTCCAAACAACCGCTTAATCTTTCTTTAACAATTTGAATATTGGTTCACAGGTGGCTGTAAGGTGAGATATGAACCTTGCAATATAATTCAATCTCCCCAGAAAACCACGAACCTCTTTTTCTGATTTTAGCTCTGGCATTTTTTGTATTGCTTTTATCTTCGCATGATCTACCTCGATTCCTTTTTCACTAACGATGAACCCCAATAACTTCCCTGACCTCACTCCAAAAGTGCACTTATTTGGATTCAACCTCAATCTGAATTTCCTCAACCTTTCAAACAACTTCAAAAGATTAACCAGATGTTCTTCCTCCGTCTGCGACTTCGCAATCATGTCATCAACATAAACCTCGATCTCATGATGAATCATATCATGAAAGAGAGTCACCATCGCCCGCTGATAAGTTGCCCCTGCGTTTTTCAATCTAAAAGGCATAACTTTGTAGCAAAAAGTCCCCCACGGTGTGATAAAGGTAGTTTTCTCCATGTCCTCTAGGGCCATTTTAATTTGGATGTACCCAGAGAAGCCATCCATGAAGGAAAACACATAATGTTGAGTAGTATTATCAACTAACACATCAATGTGGGGAGTGGGAAATCATCTTTCGGGCTCGCTCTGTTCAGATCTTGATAGTCGACACACATCCTGACCTTTCCATCCTTTTTAGGCACAGGAACAATGTTAGCGACCCATGGAGGATAGTTTGTAACAACAAGGAAACTGACATCCAATTGCTTCTGGACCTCTTCCTTAATATTGACTGCCATATCAGGCCTGGTTCTTTTTAACTTTTGTTTTACAGGTGGACATTCTTCTCGAAGAGGTAGACGATGTACCACTATGTCCGTATCCAACCCTGGCATATCTTCATACGACCAGGCAAAGACGTCTCTGTACTCACAGAGCATTTCGACCAGTCTTCTTTGGATATCATTCTCCAACGCAGCCTCAATTCTAACCTCTTTTCTTTCCTCTTCGGTGCCCAGATTAACAACTTCAATTTCCTCTAGATGAGGCAGAATGACTTTCTCTTCTTGTCTCAACAGTCTGGCAAGCTCTTCAGGCAGGTCATCTTCTTCATCAGTCTCTTCTTCATCTTGAAAAATAGGATTGTCAAAATCATATCGAGTCATAGCTGAATCTGAATCGGTGGCATCTGAGATGCGAAACCTGCATGATTGATGTTTTATGCTTAAAATGATATGCAAACAAGCACAAACACATTGCCATTTTATTGTTAAAAATAAAAGAAGAAAAACAGGGATCAAAATATTTGAATGCAAACAGAACGCCATTCATTAATGATAAAAAAGAGTTCAAACATAATAAAAAAGGGCCCTACAAAGGAAGGCCACTACGTCTTGGACAGAACGTAGAACCACACATAATCAAAACAAAGAAATTACTCTTCAAAGGTAACTTGGACGACTTCCTCCACAGTCTAATTGCACAAGCTATGACCAGGGACACACGACTGAATCCAAGCGTCCATATCGCAGTCGCTATCTCCTTTGTCGTCTCCCACATAATTGATTATGTCAAAAATGACCCCATAGCTGGTGAACTGCACCGGTCTTCTATACCTCTGAGCACTCTGAGAAGAAGATGGGTTGTATCCCAAACCAAATTTGTCCTGCTTGTTGGGAATTCTGAGGACTTGACCCCACCTCTGTGAAGAACCAGACTCTACAACAACACGGGCTTATTTGAATAAAGACATAGAATTCTCAGGAGCTATGTCCTCAACAGGAGGCTTTTCCTTAATCTGCACCGCTTCAAACGCCTGACACAATGTTTCATGGATCTCCCCATCCACCTCTACATATTTGAAGGACGACAGGTGACTAACCATGATATCCTCTTCACCACACACTATTACAATCTTCCTTTCAACCATATATTCAGCTTCTGGTGCAACGTCGAAGTGACTGCCCCAGCATAATGTATCCATGGTCGGCCAAGTAAGCAGTTGTAGGCTGGCTGTATATCCATGATGTAGAAAATGGTGTCAAAGATTTTCGGGCCCACTTGAATTGGTAAAGTAACCTCATCAAACACCGATCTTCTAGTCCCATCAAACACTCTTACTACTAGATCACTGGGAGTACAAATCACACCCTAGGTGTCCAGCTTCATCAAAGCTTTCTTGGGCAACACATTAAGTGATAACCCTGTATCAACCAATACATGTGACAGAACAGCCCCCCCTACACTCAATGGAAATGTGTAGGGCATGATTATGATCCTTCGAGCGGGAGTTAGATCCAGATCTGTGAAACCTAGTGCCATTGCCAGCGTTAACATGGGATACTACCCCCTCAAGCTGATTGACAGAAATTTCCTGCGGTACGTAAACAGTATTCAGAATCTTCAACAAGGCGTTCCTATGTGCCTCAGAGCACAACAACAAAGATAAGATCGAGATCTTGGAAGGAGTTTGTTGTAAGTGATCTACAATTTTGTAGTCACTCTTGCAGATAAGACGCATAAATTCCTCAGCATCTTTGACCAAAGAGTCTTGCTCTCCCTGTTGCTGACTATGTTCTGCTACAGCTTTTCCCTTTCCTTTATCATTTCTTTCCATATTAACCTCCGGTGGGGAGAACACTCTACCACTTCTGGTCAAACCTCCAGTTCCAACAACTTTATCAACAGATGATCCTTCAGATGACATCCCTACCAATTCTTGCTTGTAATCATTACATAATACCTTTCCTCCATAATTCCATGGGATGGCCTTGGTACTTTCGTAAGGTATTGGTCCGGGTGTAGTGATGATTACTCGTGCTGGCCTCGGAGGCGCTGAAATATTGATTGTTCTGTATGGGATTGAAATCGTCGCGATTTCATCCCGCTCACTGTCAATTTCTTTCACATTTCCTTCTCTTTCTGTTCTATCAAACTACAAAATACCCTCATCTATCAAACCCTGAATATGGTTCCTCAGATCAACACAACCTTCCGGGTGCACGGCACATCCTTCACAACCCTCCAGGCAACCAGGAAAAACACCCCCTTTCAAAAATCTACTCTTCACAAAACTTAGCGGTGTTTTCAGTTCTGCCACATTAGTTATCAAGTTCAACTTTTCACCCTCGATGACGGCGTTAGCTCCGGCTACCCCATGATTCGGCATTGGGTTTTGATTCACGTTCGAGGTCTCGTTGGTAAAATTAATTGCTTTGGTGTCAAGCAGATCGTGCACCTTATGCTTAAAAGCTTTGCAATTGTCGATGTTGTGACCCGGAGCACCAGAATGAAAATCGCACCTTGCATTCACGTCATAGTCCGGTGGAGGTGCGCCTGTAAGCGGTGCTAAAGTCCTTTTCTAGATAAGCTGTAATTGTAGAAGATGTTGTAGTAGTTGAGAGTAAGGCATAGGTAGCGTATCAAATTGCCTATTGATCACCCTTCCCCGGTCTTGAAATCAGCGCGGTGCAATAGTTGGTTGTTGAGGTACCGCTGGAATAGTTATGCTAGCAATTTGTGGCTGCTGTTGAGGTTGGTATTGCTGTTGATGCTATGCTCTGTTTCTATTTATGTTTCTGTAAGCTGTTACTTCATTTGTGTCTCCTTCTCTTTTCTTTGAATTCCCAAACGTCTTCCTCGCCCCTCCTGAGGTAGACCCTTCTCCCACTTGTATTTTCCCCAACTTTATTCCGTTTTTTACCCTTTCACCTGTTATGATCAAATCAGAAAAACTTTCAGACATATTTCCAATCAATTTCTCATAATATATTCCAAGCAAGGTTGCCACAAACATATCAATAAGCTCTCACTCCACCATCGGTGGTTAAACTCTCGCTGCTAGTTCCCGCCACCTCTGGGCGTATTCTTTAAACCCTTCATTGCTCTTTTGTGAAAGATTCTGCAACTGAACTCTATTTGGTGCCAGATCACTATTATATTGATAGTGACGGATAAAAGCTTCCCCTAGATCCCTCCAACTTCTTATATGCATCATCTCTAGACCCATGTACCACTCTAGAGAAGGACGTGATAAGCTATCTCGGAAAATTGCATCAAAAACTTCTCATCATCTGAATAGGAAGACATCTTCCGATAATAAGATCTGAGATGTAATCTGGGACAGGTTGTTCCTTTGTACTTAACGAAGTCTGGAACTTTGAATTTTGGGGGAATCTTAACCCCTGGTATCAACCCTAGATTGGACATGTCGAGCCCCAAAGAGTTTTGGTTCTCGAGATTCTTCATCTTTTCCTCGATCATCTTAAACTTTTTATCCGTGTCTGTCTGAAGGCCCACGCCCAAGTCTCCCATTGAGGAAACATCATCTTGCTCGTCTTCTTCCCATTGAGGACCTGCAACCTCATGTGCAATGCCCGCTACACCTGTCACATGAGCTCCTGTTTGGTGACCTCCGCTCGGAGGAATAACAACAGTAGGAATCACATTAGCCTGAGGAGTGTTACCATCAGCTGGGGGAGAAATGGCAGTAGTTCCTCCATGTAAGACGCCATTACCATCCATCCTGGCAATTAGTGGCTGGACTAAAGTTCTGAGTTGTTCTTGCCCATTGGCAACTCCTTGCATCATATCCATAAACTGAGTCATCTGATCCTTGAATTCTTGCAACTCTTGCTGTATCTGATCTATAACTCTTTGCTGATTCCCTCTGGTGGAGTATCTGCGAAACGTCTAGTCTGTTATCCTAAAAACTAAAGGAAGAAAACCACACAGAGATAAGGTTAACGGTCCCAAGAACACCTGCTATGCAAAAATGATAATGATAATGCAAAATGCAAGCATGCAAATATGATTCAGGGAAATTCTCCCCTTGATTCTAGTTCCACCAACAAAAAGGAGAGCAACAGATGGAGTCACAAATTCTTCTCATAAATAAAATAAGGATAAGAGTCAGCATACACAGCATAGCATCAAGGAATCCCACAGAAAATGATCATACGACCCCATCCAACAAGCCTGGTGACGGTCTTAATACAAGATAATAACAAGAGAGGAGAAAACTAAAGAGAAAACTGCATTAGATAACTCTCCCTTCAGCCACGGTAATGAGTCTGAAACTCCTCTAACAATGATCAGTGCATATTAATGCACAATCCTCTACGTTTGTACTTATGCATCTCCATAGTTTATTTTGCTTAATTTCTTATTTTGTTGTGTTTTCTTAATCTAGTTTATTTCTGCCTTTATTTAATTTTCGTATTTTATTTTTAGCAATTGTAGCCTTCACGGGAAAATTCATAACTAGAATCTGCAATGCATTGGAAAGCTGAGAGAAAGAGATACAACTTTTATGTTGAAGCCAGAAGCTGATTCGAACTGTAGCATAGTTGAATAATTCGTTGAAGTTACAACATTAGAAATTTATTTTAGTTTTGGGTCATGTTTTAGGCCAAGGTTATGTTTTTGACCCAGTTGGGTTATGAACCGGATCCCTTGTTTATAACATTGTAGAGGGACCTCGTTTTACTGTTCATCATCACTATTCACGAGAAAATTTGTATGCTTGTAAAACTCATGGAGAACTAATCCCTTCTGAACGGATTCACTGTACTCAGGTTTCAAACTTTGAGATTGTTATGATATTTACAATTTAATTTTGATTCCTTTCAATTATATCGTGTGATTGTTGTTTGCTTAATTCGATTATCATACAATATGTTTGGTTTAATTTGATTGATCTGTGTCCCTAATTTTAATCGTAGAATAACTCTGCTTAATTGTTAATTTGCGTTATCTTTTACCGTATGCTTCATCCGGCGATAGGAACATGTTTCTCACGATATCAATCATGCTTGTTGACTGATATTGTCATCAAGTAGGATAGAAGATCTGCTTGGGAAATTGTAATTTTATCAATCGATGATTAGTAAGAATCGAGGCAGTGGATTCGTTACTATAATCACTTATTTCAGTAATCAATTATTTTAAGTGCTTTTTCTTCATTAGAAACCTAAACCCCCCCGCCCCCCCCCCCCCCCCCCCATTTGTAAAATCGAAATATTAATTCAAATAAGAATCCTTGTGAGAACGATATTTTGAATTACTGTCGCTGTGCTGCATTTTTACAAAAACACTAATTTTGATCTGCGCGCGACATCTGATCAAATTGGCGTCATTGAAGCCTGAAGGGATCACTGAAGATCACATCAATCTTCGAGCTTTTCCTTTTTCATTGCAGGGTGCAGCAAAGGATTGGATATATTCCCTCGAGCCAAATTCAATTGCAAGCTGGAATGCTCTGAAAAAAGTGTTCCTAGAGAGATACTTCCCTGCCTCCAGTGCTGCCTCGATAAGAAAGGACATTTGTGGTATTAGACAAGGTAATGAGTCGCTGACTGAGTATTGGCAGAGGTTCAAGAAGTTGGTATCTAGCTGCCCTCAACACCAAATCACATAGCAACTACTCATCCAGTACTTTTATGAGGGGTTGTTACCGATAGACAGGAACATTCTTGATGTTGTTAGTGGTGGAGCACTAGTCGAGAAAACTCCAGCTGCTGCCAAGGCTCTGATCGAGAACATGTCGCTTAACTCCGAACAATTTTCAACGAGAGAAAATTATGTTCCAATGAAAGGTGTGAACGAGATTCACGTCTCTTCTCATGTTACTCATTCCGATAAAGCCTTCGAAAATAAAATGAATGAGCTAAAGGACTTAATGCAATAGTTGATAGTCGTAGGTAAGGCTCAAGCAGCCCATCAAACCAAAACAACAAGATTATGTGGTATTTTTACTTCTCCTGATCATCCTACTAATACGTGTCCTATTCTTCGAGATGAAATTCCTACTGAAGCACCTCAAGCATATGCTACAGCCCTGTACCATCAAGGTAACAACCAAAATAGGTACAACAACACTCCTGACTTGTCCATCAACAAATACCATCCCAGTTGGAGGAACCATCCCAACCTTCGATATGGAAACCCGCAAACCAGCCAACAACATAACCCACCTCAAGCGGTTGCCCCTGCACCTTTCGAACCTTCTTTAGAGGAACTTGTTAAACAAATGGTCGTCAACAACCTTCAGTTCCAACAAAGGACCGATGCTAGCATCCAGACCTTGAACACACAGATAGGATAGCTTGCTACTCAAATAAATACCATGCAATCTCAAGGGTCGAACCAACTTCCATCCCAAACAGTTGTCAATCCAAATGGTCCTAATTGAAAATTATGGCCTGCCCATGATGGATGTTCTAACAGAGGTTATAACATCCACTGTGACATTCACTACAGATCTACTATTATGCAGTAATAACAAAGCAGTAAATAACACAGTTAGTTGTTGACCCAGTTCAGTGCAACACACTTACATCTGGAAGCTACCAAGCCAGGGACAAATTTCACTATCAGCAGTATCAATTCAGAGTCAAACCTCCAGTTTGCACTCTTCACTTAATCACTACCCAATGACAATTTAACCTAGAGACACTGTAGACCTGAGTATACCCACTCACTCCCTACAATCACACAACAGTGATAACAACAAGTTACAATTTAAACTGTAAATTGAAGAAACACTTCACCTACACACACACACCTTGATATTTGCTTCAAAGCTTTGATCAAGGAACACACACTCTTGCTTAACAGCTTCGAGTGTAGCACAGTCTAGAAACTACCTAACCAATGCACACAACAGTTGCTTGGGTTACACGTATTCCTAAGACACAAACGTGAAGAACACCCTCTTCACTTCTAAACCACTATGGTGATTTCTCTGCTTCTCTATCTTCAACAGCTATTTTCTCGGATTGCCTCTCCTGGTATTTGTAGCAGCAGATCAGTTCTTGGGCCTGGGCGCATACATTAGGTTTTATCCATCAGAAAACCTCACTTATGTAATCTGCACGCTTGCCTCTTTAATCAGGTACATTTTAGTTCCCCTAGGGCGTCTAAAATGTCTCCTGCATTCCAGCATGAGCTTCTGAGTTGTTTCCTGATTTATAGCTACCAGAAAAACAAACTTCCGCTTGATGTCATACGACCTATGTCATAATATTAAGTATGACATCCAGCTTAACTTGTAGTTAGCTTAGTTAACTTACCCTACATAGTCCATATTATGAATGTAATAACATCAAGCATGACATTCATATATGTACTTATATTTTGCCACAAAATGCAGTCAATCAAGAGCACTTACAAACTCCCCCTTTGGCAAATTTTTGGCTAAAACATTCTACACTTACATCAGAGATTTCCTACACAGCAGAAGACTTAACAATGGTCCTGTCATGCAGGTAAGTCACTTGCTTCTTAAGCTCTCAGAATCCTCACAGTTAGCTTTCAGCCCTGTTAGCACTCACTTTGTTAACACTCTGTAGACTTCTACTACAGATGTCACTCTTGGCTTGTTTGAGTAACAGAGTTACTCCCCCTCAACTGATGCACTTATCAGCTGGGCAATATCCAGTCTGAACTGGATGCTATAACCTTCAGCATGACAGCATGACCTACTGATGTCACACATTTGTGTTACTCCCCCTGCAGGGATGCATTCTGTTCTTTGCATAGAATACCTAAGCATCTTGTTAGGATCACTCATGTTAGTACCTACAGCATGTCAGTCCTAGTTCTAACATACATGGCACACATATCATATCAGTAACAACCCAACCAGCTGTTATCACACACAAATCTCATCAGCATCACCTGCACACTGATATCATAAGCACTATGGTGCCTATGCATATCACACTTACTTATCATTGTAGTCTTGTTCTTCCACCTGCATCTGTTACTACCACATAACCTGCCTCTGTTACTACCACATAATGGTTATCTACCAATCCGCCACCTTTTTCCATCTGCATCTGTTGTACCTGTACCTGCTGCACCAATTTTTTCATCTGCATCTGTTGTACCTCTGCATCTGTTGTACCTGTACCTGCTGTTATTTATCTAACACACTCTCTCTCTCCCCCTTTTTAGCCACAAATTGAAATCCAACTAACCATAGTATAGACTAAAAGATTGTTAAGTACAACACATTTTGTTTATCAAGTCTTACATATGGTCATAACTCACACACACAACACCCTTGTTTCAGCAGTTCAGCTACCAGCCACACTATTCTTCCTCATCAGTAGAGCTTGCCCTGCCTTCTATTGTATCCGCTTCTTCTGACTCATCTTTACTAGTTGCCTCACTTGCACCACTGGTTTCTTCAGAGTTCCCTGCAGCTTCTTCTTCCTGAACTTCCTCATCTGAGTCATCACTATTCTTGGTTTCATCAGCATATTTTGTCCCCTCTTCAAGCTCCAGAGTTCTGATCAATTTTTCCAGTTTTATCTTCCTTGTCTCCAACTCCTTGCATGTGTCTTTGAGCATTTCTACTATCTCAGTTTTGCTAGCTGTGGAGGTCCTTTTGGAAGGCTCAGCTGAAGGTACAACAATACCAGGAACATGAGTTCCTTTAAACAGCTTATAGTTGAAGGACAGAGGAGTTTCTCTCTTGCAGGCTATGTCAGTTTCCTTGACAATGTTGGGATGCTGATCACATATTATACCACATATGAGTGAAGGAAAGGCAATGGGTCCCTTGACACTATAACTCCCTGCGTGTTTCATTATTTGCTCATGTATGTATGCCCCATAATTGAGGTGAGCCTTAGTTCCCACTGCATATATGAACCTTCCAAGGATGGTGGCCACTGAGGTCTTATGGTTTGTGGGCACCCAGTTTGCAGCCCCAATTTTGTGTAGCATATCATATTTGACACTTAGCTTGCTTGCTACTAGCTTCCCTTTGGATGGCCATTGTCTGACTTGTTTGGCAGTGATTTCTTTACACACTTGGTGATCTGTGGCTTGTATTTCTGTCAGCCCTTCATGAGGTCGTCCCAAGTACTTGTTAATGAGTGTTGCTGTAAACTTGACACACTTTCCTCTCACATATACCTTTCCATAATCACTTGATTTCTTATCAACACTTTCTCCATCCAGATTAAATATGAACTATTTCACCAGCATTTCATAGCATTGGGAAAGCTGATCACTGTTTTCATCAGGCCAGCATTGCTTATCAGGGCTAAGATTTCTTTGTTCTCAAGAGCATTTTGACCAAGCTCCCTTTCTATGGCTAATCTCTTGTGATACATGTATTTCCATCTGTTTACACTAGATGGATAGTGAAAGATAATGTTATCAGTAGGTACCTCAGGAATGTTTGCAGCCAATTTGCTTGTAGGGCGCCTTTGCTTGGTTTGCATGTCTGAGCCATCAGCATCTGAATCTGAATCTGTTTTTGGCTCTGAACTGGACATAGCTTTCTGCTTCTTGGTGACAACTTTGCTCCAGCCCTTAGGAGAACCAACCTTAGGCCTCTTTGTACCAGTTTTCTTTGCAGCGATTTCTTGTTCAGCACTCTTCTTATCCTTCTTTTGCATGGGGGAACTTTGATCAGCTTCCCTTTTTCCTTTTCTTGTCATTAGCCTTTTGGCTATTCCTGGATTGAGCTTAACAATGAGGTCATTGTCTGAGTAGTCTTCTAAGTCAACTACTGCAGTTCTTTTGGTTCCATGAGAGCATTCATCTGTGAGTTTGGCCTTTCCACCTTTGTTCTTTTCTTTTGGTGCAGGGTCTTTTGTTGTTGTGACATCCATCAAGACGTTGGCTTGATCATGTGGTTTAGGCTCAAACCCCTTTGTACTAGATGTCGTGGGTATATTGAGAGCACTGGCCACCATTTCTGCGATTTTCAGGTGGGTCTGCCTAGCTTCTTCTGTATCTAGGGCAGTCGATTCAGTAGTAGAGGGAGCTTGACCGGGGCCTAGGTTTCTGGGTTTTCTTGCATGCAACTTTCTGGGTTTCTTTACCAACAATCCGTCTGGTGTCATCATGCGCATGGGCGCAATCTCTAGAATTTCATTAGGGTTATTCTCAGCATTGCTAGTGGTGATTCTAGGGTTCGTATGTTGTGACATGGTTGATGACTTTGCTCGAGAGATGATGACTTTTCTTTGCTTGGCTAAGTTGTTTTGGACACTGAAAGGATTATGCTGGCACCAAGAATGGAGGGGGTGTATTTTATACATGATGATGTGGT
Organism: Lathyrus sativus; assembly: GCA_963859935.3. Lineage (NCBI taxonomy): Eukaryota > Viridiplantae > Streptophyta > Magnoliopsida > Fabales > Fabaceae > Lathyrus > Lathyrus sativus. The sequence continues at coordinate 361,068,732 of OZ012738.1, forward strand.
ACATTTGCCCACTAGGAGGGAACTTTCCTTTTTGATTTTTTTCTAATAGTATTAATTTCAAGGCATAATTCTCACTTCCTGTTAATTGCTATAACTCCTTATTATAGAAACTTAATTTCCATTGCTCAATCTTACCTTGAACTTCCTTTATAATTTTTGAACCCTGTCACCAATATTCAGTATATAGTCCCCATAGTTTCCACACGTCATTGTCCATCTACACCCTCTACCATTGAGCATTCCCCTCTTGAGATCAGCAGACCTCTCTTGGATGAATCCTTTGATATCACAGAACAGGGTCATAACTTCAGGAGTGACATTGCTTCTCTTCTGCAGAGTATCCTCCATGGACTCAATTAGGTTCCAATACAGCATGTCTAGCTTTACCTGAAGGTTAATCTTAGGGTATCCCTTCTTGTCTAGCCTTCCTACCTGACTTTTCTTACACCCAACCCTTCTTTTTGAAGCATATTTTGAGACTCCTCTTGTTGATGATTTGGACCTGGTTCTTTTCTCTAGTCCAATGTGATCCTTTTCTTCATTTACCAGTCCCTTTATGTTACTTCTGGGCTCCCATATGTAACAGTTGTTCTTGGATCTAGATCCCTTCATTTCTTCCTTACCCTCTTCATTGGTCACCACACACTTGTCTTTGGAAAAGTGTACTTTTAAACCTTGATCACATAGTTGACTTATGCTTATTAGATTGACAGTTAGTCCTTTAACTAACAGGACATCTCTCAATTCTAGAGCTTTAGGACTGTCAAGTTATCCAGCACCTGTGATTTCTCCTCTAGCTCCATCCCCAAAGGTTACATGGCTAGATGAATGAGGCTTGAGTTTGATCAACAGATCCTAAATTCCAGTCATATGCCTGGAGCAGCCACTGTCAAAATACCAGTCCTCATTGGTTGGCATTCTTAGGGAAATGTTAGTTGTTAGAGCTACAGTCTTGACAGCCCATTGTTCCTGCATCTTAGGCACTTCCTTCTTTCTGGATTTTGCTTGATGCTTTCTCCAGCTCTGGTGGGCATGATGATACCTTTGTCAATGATGCTGTCTTTTTTTTTTTCTTTCTGATTATCACTTCTTTACCTTGGAAATCCATGCAACCAGAAGCACACAACACGAATGTGTCCAAGCTTTCCATAGTGGTAGCATCTATGCCTTTGGAATTGTCTCTTGACTTGATTCCAATTTCTGTGGGAGGATGTTGTAACTTTGGCTGTGACATCCTTTGTAACTTTTGGATGTCAGGCTGCAACCTCTTGAGTTTCAAGACAGGATTTTGTTTTTCAACAAATCCTAGACCAGACCTATTTCCTGCAGAATGACCACTCTGAAGAATCTCCTCTAGCATGTCAGATACAGAGTTGAGCATCCTTATGGATTTTGTCATTTGCTCCTTTTCTCCTTTCAACTCCTTTACCTCTCCTTGGAGCGAGTTTATAGTGTCTAGATGCTCTCTCTTTTCAGCTTCTAGCTCTTTGATGAGCTTCTTCAGATGCTCTCCTTGCTGGTACAGTGATGTGCTTTGGATGGATAACTTCTTATATGATTCAGCTAGTTCATCATAAGTTAGCTCCTCTTCACTTGAGTCTCCATCAGATGCACACATACTGTTGAGAACAGTTACATGTTTTGATGATTCCCCTTCTGATCCACTATCAGAATCTTCATCAGACCAAGTGACTGTTAGACCTTTTCCCTTCTTTTTGAGGTATGTGGGACATTCCTTCCTAACATGTCCATATCCCTCACACTCATGGCACTGTACTCCTCTACTTTGGTTGGCTTTATCTTCAGTTTTTTCTTTGTCAGCAGACACCATTTTGAAATAGGGCTTAGACTTAGTATCTATCCTTTTGGCCAGTTTGTTGAACTGTTTTCCAAGCATGGCTATTGCCTCTGATAGATCTTCCTCCCTTTCATGCTCTGAAGTCTCAACAGTGTTTGAGACAAGAGTTATACTCTTACTCTTTTTCTCCACAGCCTGATCACACATCCCCATCTCAAAAGTTTAAAGAGATCCAATGAGTTCATCCACTTTCATTAGGCATATGTCTTGAGCTTCTTCAATGGCTGTTACCTTCATTGCAAATCTTTTAGGTAGTGACCTTAGTATCTTCCTTACAAGCTTTTCTTCAGCCATCTTCTCTCCCAAAGCTCCTGAGGTGTTGGCTAGTTCAAGAACATTCATGTAGAAGTCATGAATGGTCTCATCTTCCTTCATTCTTAGACTTTCAAATTTTGTGGTCAACATTTGAAGTCTTGACATTTTAACCTTGGAAGTTCCTTCATGAGTGGTTCTGAGAGTGTCCCAAACATCCTTTGCTAGTTCACAGTGGTGGACCAGTCTGAAGATATTTTTGTCTATACCATTGAAGAGTGCATTCAATGCTTTAGAGTTTCCAAGAGCCAATGCCTCTTGCTCTTTGGTCCATTCCTCTTCAGGAATTTGCACAGACACTCCATCCTTGTCAGTCATCACAGGATGTTCCCAGCCAGAGTTTGCAGCTCTCCAAGCCTTGCTGTCTAAGGACCTTAGGAAGGCAATCATCCTAGGCTTCCAATAGTCATAATTTGAACCATCCAGGATTAGAGGTCTATTGGTGAATCCAATATCTTTATCCATAGTACCAGAATTTTATTTCCCTAGATCTCACCCAGTAATAAATAGGCAGGGTGCCTGCTCTGATGCCAATTGAAAATTTTGGCCTGCCCGCGATGGATGTTCTAACAGAGGTTATAACATCCACTGTGACATTCACTACAGATCTACTATTATGCAGTAATAACAAAGCAGTAAATAACACAGTTAGTTGTTGACCCAGTTCAGTGCAACACACTTACATTTGGGGGCTACCAAGCCAGGGAGAAATTTCACTATCAGCAGTATCAATTCAGATTCAAACCTCCAGTTTGCACTCTTCACTTAATCACTACCCAATGGCAATTTAACCTAGAGACACTCTAGACCTGAGTATACCCACTCACTCCCTACAATCACACAACAGTGATAACAACAAGTTACAATTTAAACCGTAGATTGAAGAAACACTTCACCTACACACACACACCTTGATCTTTGCTTCAAAGCTTTGATCAAGAAACACACACTCTTGCTTAACAGCTTCGAGTGTAGCACAGTCTAGAAACTACCTAACCAATACACACAACAGTTGCTTGGGTTACACGTATTCCTAAGACACAAACGTGAAGAACACCCTCTTCACTTCTAAACCACTATGGTGATTTCTCTGCTTCTGTATCTTCAATAGCTGTTTTCTAGGATTGCCTCTCCTGGTATTTGTAGCAGCAGATCAGTTCTTGGGCCTGGGCGCATACATTAGGTTTTATCCATCAGAAAACCTCACTTATACAATCTGCACACTTGCCTCTTTAATCAGGTACATTTTAGTTCCCATAGGGCGTCTAAAATGTCTCCTACATTCCAGCATGAGCTTCTGAGTTGTTTCCTGATTTATAGCTACCAGAAAAGCAAACTTCCACTTGATGTCATACGACCTATATCATAACATTGAGTATGACATCCAGCTTAACTTGTAGTTAGCTTAGTTAACTTACCCTGCATAGTCCATATTATGAATATAATAACATCAAGCATGAGATTCATATATGTACTTATATTTTTCCACAAAATGCAGCCAATTAAGAGCACTTACACTAATGCTAATGTGAGTGCAATTTCTTTGAGATCCAGAAAAGTTACAAAACCAGCCCCTGAAAAAAATAAAAAAATCATCGAGGTAACTTCTAAACTTTCTCCTTCTGAACCTCCTCCAGCTGAACTTTCTTCTCCTTCTTCTGTTGTGGTCGAAACTGGAAAAAAAAATAAAGAAAAAGAGTATGTACCACCAGTCCCCTTCCCACATAGAGTTCTGAAAAATAAAAGAATTGAGGAGGGAGACAAAGAAAGAGAGATATTGGATGTTTTCCGAAAAGTTGCGGTAAACATTCCGTTACTTGATGTGATTAAGCAGGTTCCTAAGTATGCTAAGTTTAAAAAGGATTTGTGCACTAACAAGAGGAGGATTAAACGAAGTGAAAAAATCAACTTGGGAAGAAACATTTCTGCTTTTATTCAGCCCAACCCTTCATCTAAAAAGGCTGTAGGCAAGCAAAATGTTTCAACCCTCACCACTCAGGTCTTGCCACAAAAGCAGAAGGATCCAGGAACTTTTGCTATTCCTTGTACCATCGGGGATAGTAAATTTGAAAATTGTAAGCTTGATTTGGGAGAAGGCATTAATGTTATGCCTACTTTTGTTTATAATAACCTTTGTCTTGGTCCTTTACAGCATACAGGTTTAATCATTCAATTGGCGAACAGGAGCAACGCTCGCCCCGCAGGCGTAGTTGAAGATGTTCTTGTTCAAGTTAACGATTTGATTTTTCCTGCAGATTTTTATATTCTAGACATGGAAGGCGAAACAAAATCCAACAGAGCCCCCATCATCTTAGGCATACCGTTCATGAAAACGGAAAAAACAAAAATTGATGTTGACGATGGAACCATGTCCATGGAGTTTGGTGACATTGTCGCAAAATTTAACATTTTTGATGCCATGAAACATCCTTTGGAGGAGCACTCCGTTTTTCGTATTGAGCTGATTTCTGAATTAGTTGATGACACTTATTCTGAATTACTTTCTCTTAATTTTCCATCTTTATTTGGATTTGATGATGTTTACTCATGTTTTGTTTGTACTGACACTAACGTGTGTGTTGTATGTGCTGAGATTAATGCTGCTTTGCAGGCTGATATGTTTCCTATAGGTGAAGTTGTTGTCGATGAAGCTATTTTTGCAGCTGATGCTCTTAACATCCCGGCTGCCCCGAACACTCCATCTACCGAGCAACCCTCGTCCTTAGAGCTAAAAGAGCTCCCTGAGAACCTGAAATATGCTTACTTGGAGAGTAACAAAAAACTCCCTGTTATTATTTCTTCTAACCTTAATTTCGATCAAGAACACAAGCTTTTGCAGGTTTTGAAGAAACACAAGAAGGAAATCGGGTGGACATTAGTTGACCTTCCAGGTATTAGTCCATCGATGTGCATGCACAGGATTCTACTTGAGGATGGATCCAAAACAGTAAGGCAGCCCCAAAGGAGGCTTAATCCTTTGATTCTTGATGTTGTTAAGAAAGAGGTAACCAAACTCTTGCAAGCAGGTATCATTTATCCTATCTCTGATAGTAAGTGGGTAAGCCCAGTGCAGGTTGTACCTAAGAAATCGGGACTTACAATGGTCAAAAATGAAAAGAATGAACTTGTTCCCGCTAGAGTTCAGAATAGTTGGAGAGTTTGTATTGATTATAGGAGATTGAACCAGGCTACGAGAAAATATCATTTTCCTTTACCGTTCATTGACCAAATGCTTGAACGGCTAGCTGGTAAATCACATTATTGTTTTCTTGATGGTTTTTCAGGTTATTTTCATATTCATATTGCACTGGAAGATCAAGAGAATACCACTTTTACTTGTCCCTTCGGTACTTTTGCTTACACGAGGATGCCTTTTGGTCTTTGCAACGCTCCTGGCACTTTCCAGCGATGCATGATTAGCATTTTTGCTGATTCTATCGAAAATTGCATGGAAGTTTTTATGGATGATTTCACTATTTATGGTTCTTCTTTTGATGCATGTTTGAGTAGTCTGAATATGGTTTTAGAAAGATGCATCGAGACTAACCTTGTTTTAAATTATGAAAAATGTCATTTTATGGTTGAGCAGAGAATGGTTCTTGGTCACATAATTTCTAAAAAAGGAATTTTTGTTGACCCTGCTAAGATTGATGTGATTTCTACACTGCCTTACCCTTCTTGCATTCGCGAGATTCGTTCTTTTCTTGGTCATGCAGGTTTTTACAAGCGTTTCATCAAGGATTTCAACAAGATAGCTCTTCCACTATCAAACTTGTTGAAGAATGACATCACTTTCCACTTTGATGACAAATGCAAACAAGCGTTTGACTTCTTGAAGAAAGCATTAACATTCGCTCCCATAATCCAACCCTCTGACTGGACCCTCCCTTTTGAGCTTATGTGTGATGTTTCTAGTTATGTTGTTGGGATTGTCCTTGCACAAAGAGTTGACAAGGCCGCCCATATTATTTACTATGCTTCTAGGACTTTAGATTCTGCACAGTCAAATTACACTACCACTGAAAAAGAATTGCTAGCTATTGTTTTTTCTCTTGATAAATTCAGATCTTATTTGCTAGGTTCCAAGGTTGTTATTTTTACTGACCGTGCAACTTTAAAGTACCTGTTGAAGAAGCCGGATGCAAAATCTAGATTGATTCGGTGGATGTTGTTGCTCCAAGAGTTTAATGTAGAGATTAAAGACAAGAGTGGAGCTGAGAACTTAGTGGCTGACCACTTGAGCAGGATAGAGAGAGAGATGAAGATCCTTTTCCTATTCAGGATGACTTTCCTGATGAGCAGCTTTTACTTTTGCATGGGATAACACTTTGGTTTGCTGACATTGTTAATTATCTTGTTGCTGGTGTTTTTCCTACAGGTGCATCTAGATCACAAATTCATAAAATCAAGAGTGATGCCACATATTATGTTTGGGATGATCCATATATTTGGAAATTTGGTAGTGATCAGGTAATTAGAAGATGTGTTCCCGACTATGAGATTGAATCCATTTTAAATTTTTCTCATGCATCTCAAGTCGGAGGACACTTTGACCCTCAAAGAACTGCAAGAAAAGTTCTTGATTCAGGCTTCTATTGGCCAACTATTTTTAAGGATGCCTATGAGACTTGCCGCACTTGTAAAGAGAGCCAGATAGCAGGTACAAACATCACTCGCAAGAGTGAAATGCCTCAGCAACCTATGCTTTTCTGTGAGGTATTTGATGTATGGGGAATCGACTTCATGGGTCCCTTTCCTGTATCATTTAGTTTCCTTTACATTTTACTTGTTGTTGATTATGTTTCAAAGTGGGTGTAAGCTATCCCCACTAGAACTAATGATTCTAGAGTTGTTATAGATTTTGTCAGGTCTAATATCTTTTGCAGGTTTGAAATACCGCGAGCTATCATCAGTGACCAAGGCACTCATTTATGTAACCGCACCATGGAATCCTTGCTCCGGAAGTATGGAGTTGTGCACATAGTCTCTACTGCATATCACCCACAAACTAATGGGCAAGCTGAGATCTCAAACAGGGAGATCAAACAGGTTTTAGAGAAAATGGTGCAGCCAAACGGAAGGACTGGAGCCGTCGTCTAGAAGATGCACTTTGGGCTCAAAGAACAGCTTTCAAGACACCCATTGGGATGTCTCCTTATCGACTTATTTTTGGTAAGGCATGTCATCTTCCTGTTGAGATAGAACATCGTGCTTATTGGGCGGTGAAAAGTTGTAATTTGGAGATGCAACAAGCAGGTATTGAAAGAAAACTCCAATTACAACAGCTGGAAGAGCTTAGATGAGCTTTCTTTTGAAGCACCTAACTACACTGCAACTTGATCAGGGAGTCTTTCTTTCCATCTCTCTACTTTATTAGTAATGTCCTTTCATTGAGGGCAATGCTTAGTTTAAGTGTGGGGGATAGAATCGTTTGTTTTCTTTGTTTTTGTTAGGGTTTTGTTTGTTTTCAGTCATAAAAAAGTAAAACAAATTGCATCTTCTTGAAAGTTTTAGGCTATAGACTCATTTGAGATTAGTTTGCGGAGACTTGGGAAAAATTCACAAGATCGTTATCGTCTTAACACCGTAAGTCTCCTGCATATGGAAACTGATTTGAATTTTTATTATGTTTTAGCCTTAAATTCTCATTCTCTGACAGCTTTTGAGTAGTTCATTTCAGCAGTCGGCACCATCTCACACGCACTCTACGCGAGGAAGCCGATGAATATAAGTGAGTGTTCCGAAAATGAAAAAAAAATAATAATAATAAAAACAAAGGGAATGCACCTTCTAAGTTTGGCAAGACTCGTTGTAGTTGGTTCAGGGGTTTATGGTGCTGAACTTGGTAGGGCGGATTACGGTCCGATCCCCCGCAACTACCACTGAGTAAGCAAAGGGTTCTGCCACACAAGTACAAGAACCCCATGCAAAAAGGTTCAGAGTCACTAACCGGTCTCCTTGCCATGATCTTTTGCACACTAATTTGTGTTTAATTTAACTTGGGTTTGGTATTTGTTTGGAGTTTATTTGAGCTTGCTTCTATTTTTAATAGATGCCTCAAATTCAAAGTTGTTTTCACCATGTGTATGCATACAATCCTTGACCTAGTTTTGGGACATGATCTTGTGTGATCCTTTGAGGGCCTCTTGGACTTTGTTAGCTCTTGTTAACATGTTAGAGGTGCTATCTTACATGATTAGAGGTCTATTGGATGTGTGCCTTGTACCATAAGTCTTGTATGATCATGCTTTTCCACTTGTGTTTAGAGTGTATGTTTGGATGGGCTTTGGTCATCCAATTTGATTTGATCATTCTTGTGTTTGCTTGATAACTTGATTTTGAATTTAATGATTCTCACTTGAGTTCACTTCTGACCTTGATGGTTATGTGCTTGTTTATGATGCTTTGGTGATGTTTTTTTCACTTTGAGGTTGTTTGTTAACAATTGAACTTCTTTTGGGTTTTTTGGGTGCTTTTCTTTATTTGATCAAGAGTGAGTGTTTGGTTGAGATGTTTATGATGTGGATGGTGCCCCACTCTACCTCTCCCCTCACTTCTTTGATTTTGGTTCTTTGCTTAGCACATTTATTCTTATGATGATTGATGACATTTGATTGTAGGAGCTTGCTTCTCTCATTTCCTCTCATCTTTCTTGACTTGTTTAAGTCTTCTCTCTTGTTGATTTGAATGTGACTTGTGTTTGTCCTTGATGATTGCTTCATGATTGCATATTTTGTTTGCTTTTGCACATCTCTTTTCATCTTGCATTGACTTGGTTAAGTCATTCTTTTTAACTTCATTTTGTGATTGATTTGCATTGTGTTTACTTGTGCTTGTTCACTTGATCCCTTAGGATTCCTAGTCCCTCTGTTTAAGACGGGAGTAGGAGAGACATTAGGCTTTCAATCCTTTGCATGATAACATTAGGTAGTTCCCTTTTATCCCAACTTTAGGACCATTTTGCATGACAATATTAGGGTTTCTTAGTTCCCTTTAGAGTCCTTGTGTCTTCTCTTCTCATCTCAAAAATATTTCAAGACACCTAATAAAGGATAACAAGTGTTGTACGCTACTGATCGCGACTTTCTATGTCTAATACAACTAACTGCAAGTGTACAGTCTATCGCGTAGTAATAATAGATATCGATCCCACAGGGACTCGTAATCAAACTAGTGTTCTCGGGAGTTACTATGTTTAGCTAGGTAGAATATGTTTTAAGGGAATAAGATTGTCACTAAAAGAGGGAACTAAGATTACTATTTAGATTATAATTGATTAAATCGATACGTAGTAATTGTGTTCTTCAGGGATTTGATAAGTTATGGTGTATGAAATAATTTTCAAAGTTTATCCAAGCAGAAAATGGAGATTTGAAAACTCTCGCCTCACGATGGTTATTGACGCTAATCATAATCCTAAGGGCCAAACGTATACTTTCGTATTCCGTTCGGGGTTAAAATTATTTTTTGGAAATCTCTAAATTCTAATTCGTTTTAAAGTGCTTTCGCTGTTATTAAAACAAATGCCTAGTGTTTACTATCTGACCTTACCGCAGCTTTCGTTTGTTGGTCCGTATCTTAATTAATTTCCCACTTTCGTGGTAAAACTACTTTTAAATAAGTTCTCGCTTTCGCGACGAAGTTTATTCAGTGAATCAATTTTAAACACTCAGACCATAGATTACTTTTGTGAAAAGAAAGTTTTCAAACCAGTGGTTATCAAATCCCATTCGAATTATTACTACATATCGATTACCTAAGTTTAGCTAGACATGGAATTGGGAAAAACAAAACATAAATAAGAATAATAAATAATAAATTGCATTATAATAAAACAGAAGTCGATCAAAATGAAAACCTGTAAATATGCCAATTGGCCTTTGGGCAGATCCTCCACAGATGTTGGCAGGATTCTGGTCTTTAGTGCCAATTTGATCGTACAGTACAATAGCAATTACAAAAGAGCGGAAATGGGAATAAGGAAATGTAAAGGGAAATGAATACAAATAAAACTGGAAAGTAATTTGCTCTGAAAATTAAATTCGGCAGCACTTCATGGTATGAATGCAGCACCCTTTCTGAAGTTCCCTGCTTCCCTTTTTATAGAAGTGGAATCCCAACGGTTATCTCTGAAGATGATGGACCTTGAGGCAGATAATTTAGGGAGTAGTGGTCCACTTAATGGGAATTGGAACTTCTCTTTTGACGTGTAATCTGAGTGGGGCATTTTTGCCTGCATGACGGTCGTCACAAGGTGTGACGGTCGTCACCCGTGTGACGGTCGTCATGAAGCTGTGACGGTCGTCACATCAGCAAAAACTGATTGCTGCGCTTTTCATTGTATTTTCACTCCTTTTTCGTCCATATTTCATCTGAGATTGCTTCTTTTCTTCATGTTGCCTTGTTTAGACGTGATCGTTGAATACCTGCAAAAACATCAGACAAATACACGGAGATAACCCGAAATCGGATCGAAAATGGTTAGACTTTAGTTGAATTATGCATGAAAATATCTATATGATTTCGTGTTATCAAACTCCCCTAAGCTTGAATGTTTGCTTGTCCTCAAGTAAAACATGGAAAAGTCGGCAAGCACGAGGCAACTTCTTCGTTCGCAGAGTTTGGAAAAACCGGGATTCTTGGTAGGAAGAAGACGAGTATCATGACGACACTGGACTACGAGTCTCCGGAGGTCTCCTTTTTATGCAAATCGGTCTCAGTCATGCTACTGTATCTTGGTGTCAAGGTTCTCGTGGCAAGTTCACCCTGTTTGTTCTAGCGCAATCACATTAAGCCCGTTGTCCGCACACTTTCATGGCAAGTCGACCTGTTAGTGAATATGATCTCATTTTTGTTTTTGATCTTCTTCATTGATCATAATTTTATGTCATTGATTTTCAATGAGTTTTTCGTGCCATTGGGCTAAATGCTCGGGTGAGGAGCACCTAACTTAGAAGGAAACGTATCTTATATTCTTGGGCTTTTTTAGCTCTCTTTTCATGATTTTTCATCTTTTTGGAGATCATACACTTATTTGCATCGGTTGCTCGCTTAGAAGTGTTTTTAGGATGGTGCTGACTGCTAGTATAAACTACTTGGGGTTGAGTTTGCGTAGACACTTGAGACTTTGGTACACGTAGGTGGTGAAACCGACTCGCATAAACTAGAGATCTAAGGTGTCTGGACGATACTAGTTTTGTTAGAACTGTCGTTTCCTCGGAGTTTCAAAACTTGGTTTGAACTCAGGTGCATTCTCGTGGTGCTTTTGCTTTTGAGGAACGAACTAAAATTTTTTTGTTTACGTTGAATAATGTGGGGATTGTTTGCGTAACGTGAAAAATATATAGACGAGCTTTATTTGCTAGAAATAGAAAGTGTAAAAATAGATATTACTAAAATTCAAAGTGCAGTGAAATGGAAATAAAGGAAATAAGGGAAGTTCAGAGTACAGTGGAAATAAGGCTCCGCTCCCACACTATCTCGATCAGTGTCCTCACTGATTCTTGAAGCATGCGAGAGGGAGATACAACTGAAAATGAAAATACAAATAAAAAAATATAGTAAACAATGAAGGAAAAAATGAAAATCTAGTCACGGCCTCTGTCACGTCCACGCTGGCGTCCTCTGGCTCTAGCAAGGGCTACTCTGTCCTCGTAGCTCATAGCTCCGGTGTGGTAGACGGTGTCCCGGAGTCCTTCGACCTGCAGGGTCAGATTCGCTAGGCTCTCAGTGATCGTAGCTTGGCCGGTGTGAAGTTGTTGCATTTGAGTGCGGTGCCAAGCTTCGAACTGGTCAGCTCGTTGGTTCTGCTGCTGCAGCATCGTGAGTATCTGTGCCTGCTGGTCTAGGGAGCGACGGAGGTCCTCTTCTGTGTAGTTTGGCACGGGATGATGACGGCGGCGGCGGGAGGATGTACCTACGGGAGGAGGAGGCTGCGATGCCTCTGGCTGCTCAGACCTGTCCAACTCAGCTTGGATTTCATCGTCGGAATCATGAGTGGGATCCTGAGTGGGAACAGCGGCAGCAGGAGGGGCAGTGAGGTCGAACAACCAGTTGGTGCGGTCCTCTAGATGGATGCGGGTGCGGGACGGAAGGATGATGCTGCGGACGGTCTTGCCACGCACAACCGGATGGTATTTGCCGTCAGCTCGGGAGCGGATGAGATGAGAGGCTCTGCAGTGGTCGATGTCAAGGAACACCGAGGGGATGGAATGGAGGTGCTGGAGGCGGTCGCCAAGGTTCAGCCCAAGTGCAATAGCCGTGACAATCCCGCCAAAGTAGAATGGCTTCGAGCCACGGTTGCAGTTGGCCTGAATGTGAGCCAGCAGAAACGGGGCAGCGTTGACGGGTTCATTGTTGAAGATGCAATGAAGAAAGAAGAGCTCCTTGGAGTTCACTTTGTGGTTGCTGTCTCTGGCGAAGATAGTGTTACTCAACGCTCGGTGAAAGTACCTGATGGTGGGGTTATGGATGTGAGTGGCGTGCAGGGAGTCCCAACCATCGGCATTGAGGCCAGTCAACTGATACCACAGCGCGAAGGCTTCGTGCTGGAACTGATCGGTGATGCGGCGATGAGCGTTGTTGCCGCGAGGTAGCTGTAGGATGCTGGCAATCTGATTCTGATTCACCTGATAGTTGACGCCAAACATCCGGAAGCATGCGGCACATGTGTGCTGGTTGAGTTCACCGCTGCTGGTGACGTAAGTGAACGAACTCAAGAACTCAAGAGTGAGTTGTTCGTAGGTTGGCTGTGGGTTGGTGCAGAGGTTCCAGATGCCTGCTCTTTGAAGCATCCAGGTTACACCTTCAAGGAGTCCGAGCTCCGTAAGCGATGGAAGGTGTGGGTAGTGAGTCGGCTGGAGTGACCTCTGATGAAATGCAATGTAATGTGCTCGTTGTCTTTCGCCTAACTCGCACTCAGGGAAGGTAATGTTGCTGACATCTGGGGTTTCTGCATTCCTGGCCATTGTTGGAAGATGGAGAGGTTTCTGAGGTTTTGGGGTTTTTCCGCAGAGAGGGAAAAAATGACAGAACGGTGGTTTGGAGATTGAATTTGGAGTTGAAGTTTATAGTTCAATGTGGGGAGGACGAAAATTCGTAGTGGGGTAGGAGTTTGGATGTTTGAAAGTGATAATGGGGGGAGTGGAAGAGAACACGAACCCTGTTTTATCAGATAGCAGTTCTGGACTGCGTGACGGTCGTCACCCGCGTGACGCTCGTCATGGGGTTGTGACGGTCGTCACAGCAGCAAAATCTGCAGAACGCAGAATTTTGCTCTGAGGGCGTACTAGTGGTGATTTTAAGGCTTAGTATTGATACGGTGATGTAATATAACAGCCAACAAACAACAATTAATGCGAAAACAGAATAGTTGAATAAAAACTAGAATTGAAATAACATAGAATGGAAACAATTGTATGTAATACATAATGAAAACTAACAATGCGAAAAATCCAAATGATTAAATGAAACTAAACTAGACTAGACTAAACTGAAACTACTGCTAAGAACTAATAACTAATCTTTTCGTGCCTTTAACTCATCGAATTTCTGTGAATAGTAGTCGAGTTGGTCGCAGACTAGATCCATGAAGCCTACCAGTTCGCCGTGCATGCTTGCGATATCAGCTTTTACATTAGTCAGAGCTTTATCAACGTCGTCCAATCTGAGTAACACGCTATCCATTTTGTCGGTGGTCTCCTCAGGGATAGACTCAGGATAAGTATTGTAGTGTGGAGGAGTCATAGGGTCTACTTCAGTTTCAGAGGCAGCGTCCTCATAGTACATATAGTCGTGTGCCTCAGAGATGTGGTCACTGTCATACATATAGTTCTGTGGTGTTGACTATGGTGAAGGAGGTCCCATAGGCTCATCCAATTTGTAGAGCCAGTTATCCTTGTTATGGATGCTTGTCATCAGATGATCCGGCAGTGTGAATAGCTGTACTGGTTTTTCGTTAATAAGGTACTCATACAGTCCAGGTCCCATAGTCCCTAAGATGCGCCTGTTAAAGCAGAATTGTATGTTCATTGGTCTGATGGTACCAAAACGAGTGCTGGCATTTAAATGGAATCTAAGGCCAAGCTCGTGGGCAATCATTGTTACTAGGCCTCCTATTAGAATAGGTGTCTGAGGTTCCAGCGTGAGGCGTTTGAAAGATCTCATCATGAAAGGCACTGCGTTTACTGTCCGTCCCTGAGAAGCACAGAACATGATGAATAACTCCTCCTTAGACACTGTAGTAATATTTTCTTCTTTTCCAAACAAGGTGTGAGCTAGTATCTTATGGAAGTATCTGAAGGTTGGGTTATGAATGTCATCATTATACATTTTGTCTGGTTCAGGGTGATAGTCGCCTGTGATTCTACCCCAGAAGTGATCGAGTTGCAAATCAATATCGTCATCTTCTGCACTGATGAACACATGCGGTCCGCTAGGGAATCCTAAGAGGTTAGCTAGTGACATCCGGCTATGGGTTTGGTCCATTCCAAACAATCGGAAGGTAATCAACTCAGTGTTGGATCCAAAACCATAGTTGGGTGTGTATCTGAAAGAACTAAGGAATTCGTAGGTAAGATCCTTGTAGGTAGCGAAACGTGTTTTTAGAGCAGTGTTCTCCCAACCCAGTTGATTGAACAGGTATTGAATGTTATTCGTGATCCCTAGTTTATCCATAGTAGCCTTATCATAATACAGCGTTAAGGAGAATTCTCTTTCGGTCAGTGCTGCGAATCTTGCCTTTTGAGCGAGTCCTCTGAAGTGAACCTTTGTGAAATCGTACTCGGCCATACTCGCAGGTAATTCGGAGAAAACAGAAGGAATGTTTTGAAGGCTTTAAAAATCCTGAAAAGTTTGAAACAGGAAATTGAAGTCAGGATTTTTAGAAACGAAAAGTGGTAGAAACAAAAGGCAAAAGAGAAAAAATAAAATAAGAATAAAAGTACGAAAATGAACGAAAGTAGAAAGTAGTAGTAATTTTAGAATTTTTTTTGGATTTTTCAAAAGAGAATTTTAAAGAAAAATGAAATGCAATAACGAGGGAAAATTTGGGTTGCCTCCCAGTAAGCGTTGTTTTTAACGTCTAAAGCCTGACGATAGCTTGGTGAGAAGCTATGCGGGTGTCTGAGCTGGAAGCTCAAGCAATGTTATATTGCTGACTTGAAGACTGTTGTCGTTCTTATTGTAATGTTTTAGACGTTGCCCGTTTACGATGAATGGTGCATTCGTCTTATCGGTAATTTCAACAGATCCACTCTGAAGTACTTTAGTCACTTCATAGGGTCCAGACCACCTAGATTTTAGTTTTCCTGGGAAGAGTTTTAATCGTGAATTAAAGAGTAATACGATGTCTCCCACACTGAATTGTTTCCTGATTGAACGTTTATCATGCCACTTTTTAGTTTGTTCTTTGTAGATACAGACATTTTCGTAAGCGTCTAATCGAAGTTCTTCCAACTCGTATAAAGTTCAAGATTCGCTTTTCTCCTGCCTCGGTGTAGTTGAAGTTGAGTGTTTTAATGGCCCAAAAGGCCTTATGCTCTAACTCTACAGGGAGATGGCAGGATTTACCGTAAACTAATTTATAGGGGGTAGTACCTATTGGTGTCTTAAATGCGGTCCTATAAGCCCATAAAGCTTCTTGTAGCTTCGACGACCAATCTTTCCTTGGGGTAGCGACAGTCTTTTCCAAGATCTGTTTTATTTCTCTGTTCGAGACCTCTACTTGTCCGCTAGTTTGTGGATGATAGGGTGTAGCTACTCGGTGCCTGACTCCATATCTAGAAAGAAGTTTATCGAATATTCGTGATATGAAGTGAGATCCTCCGTCACTAATGACGAGTCTGGGTACACCGAATCTAGGAAAGATTGTGTTTTTGAAGAGTTTGATTACTACTCGTGCATTGTTTGTTGGAGCAGCTATGGCTTCTATCCATTTAGACACGTAATCGACAGCGACGAGTATGTAGTTATTTCCAAAAGAAGGAGGGAAAGGTCCCATGAAATCTATTCCCCAGATGTCGAAAATTTCTACCTCTAAGATTCCTTTCTGAGGCATTTCATCGCGTCGTGAGATGTTGCCAGTTCGTTGGCATCTATCGCACTTTTGCACAGCGATGTGAACGTATTTCCAGAGATTAGGCCAGAATAGACCGGCTTGGAGAATCTTAGCGCATGTCTTGGACGTACTAGCATGACCACCATATGGTGCTGAGTGGCATTGGGAAATAATATTTTCTATTTCTTCCTCTGGGACACAGCGACGATATATGTTGTCGGCCCCTCTCTTGAAGAGTAGGGGTTCGTCCCAATAATAGTGTTTCAGGTCGTGGAAGAATTTCTTCTTTTGCTGATAAGTAAGATCTGGTGGAAGCACGCCCGCAGCGAGGTAATTAACGATGTCAGCATACCAAGGTAATGTGACTTGGGCATAGACGGCTTCTACGGCTTTTTCGAATTCTGGATCTTCCGAGATTGAATTGGGCATGTCACTTTCCAATTTGGCTATCAGACGTTCGTACGGGAAATCGTCGTTTATCGGTACTGGTTTGTGTCTGATGCCTTCTATTCGGGATAAGTGATCCGCAACAACGTTCTCGGTTCCTTTCTTATCTTTGATTTCTAAGTCAAACTCTTGTAATAACAGGATCCATCTCAATAGTCTTGGTTTGGCATCTTTTTTGCTTATTAGGTACCTTATGGCAGCGTGGTCTGTGTATATTATAATTTTTGCTCCTACTAAGTAAGAACAGAATTTTTCAAGCGCAAATATAACTGCTAGAAGTTCCTTTTCTGTGGTAGCGTAGTTCATTTGGGCAGGATCTAAGGTTCTACTGGCATAGTAGATAGCATGGAGTCTCTTGTCCTTCCTTTGTCCTAGAACTGCGCCTACAGCGTAATCACTCGCGTCGCACATGATTTCAAACGGTAGTCTCCAATCGGGTGGTTGCATGATTGGTGCGGTGATAAGGGCTGATTTCAATGTTTCGAATGCTTTTAAACAGTCGTCGTCGAAGACAAACTCAGCATCTTTCATTAACAGGCCGGTCAAAGGTTTTGTGATTTTCGAGAAATCTTTTATAAATCTTCTGTAGAAACCGGCATGTCCTAGAAAACTCCGTATTTCTCGTACGGATTTTGGAGGTTGGAGATCTTTTATAATCTCTATTTTAGCTTTGTCTACCTCAATCCCTCTATCTGATATGACGTGTCCTAGAACTATTCCTTGTCGGACCATAAAATGGCATTTCTCCCAATTTAGGACGAGGTTTACTTTTACGCAACATTCTAGTACCATTTCTAAGTTTTGTAAGCATCCTTCGAAACTTTGTCCACATACCGAGAAATCGTCCATAAACACTTCCATAATGTCGTCTATGAAATCTGCAAAGATTGCCATCATGCATCTTTTGAAGGTTGCTGGAGCGTTACAGAGTCCGAACGGCATTCGGCGGTAAGCAAAAGTACCGTAAGGACAGGTGAATGTAGTCTTTTCTTGGTCATCAGGATGGATGGGAATTTGGAAGAAGCCTGAGTAACCATCTAGATGGCAGAAATATGAATGTTTGGCTAGTCTTTCCAACATTTGGTCTATGAAGGGTAACGGGAAGTGATCTTTGCGCGTAGCCTTGTTAAGCTTCCTATAATCAATACACATCCTGCTTCCAGTCACGACTCTTTTTGTTATTGATTCGCCTTTTTCGTTTTTAACTACTGTGACTCCTCTTTTCTTTGGTACGACATGAACTGGGCTAAACCATTCACTATCGGAGATCAGATAGATGATTCCTGCATCTAGTAATTTCTTTACTTCATCTCTGACTACAGTGCTCAGGATGGGGTTCAGTCTTCTCTGATGCTCTCGAGAGGTTTTAGAGTCTTCCTCTATTGTAATTCGATGCATACAGATTGAAGGGCTTATACCTTTTAGATCGCTTATGTTATAGCCTAACACAGTGGGGTACTTCTTTAGGACTTCTAATAATTTTTCGGTTTCTGGTTGTCCTAAGTCGGCGTTGATTATCACTGGTCTTTTTAGTTCATCGTCTAGAAATTCATATCTAAGGTTTTTGGGTAGTGTTTTAAGTTCTAAAGATGGGTTCTTCGGACCTGGCATATGGTTTGGGGTCAGTGCTAAGCTTTCGCTTAGGCTGTCGTCTTTGTACGGTTTACGCCAATTGTCGTCTTCAGAAATGTCGGGTATTTGAATCTTTATTATTTCTGAATATGTGGTCTCTTCATTTTCAAGTTCTCTTATGCATTCGTCAATTTCATCTACTAAATAGCAGGTATCGTTTATTGCTGGTGCTTGTAAGAACTTGGTGAGAATGAACTCTATCTTTTCTTCTCCTACTTCGAATGTTAGCCTTTCTTTCTTCACGTCTATAATCGCTCCGGCTGTAGCTAGGAATGGTCTTCCTAAGATAATTGGGGTTACAGTGTCCTCCTTGATGTCCATGATTATGAAGTCGGTTGGAATGTAAAATTGTCCTATGCGTACTGGAACGTTTTCCAGTATTCCGACGGGGTATTTTACTGATTTGTCGGCTAATTGTACGGACATTTTGGTTGGCCTGAGGTCTCCCATATTCAGCTTTTTGCATATAGATAAGGGCATAACACTGATACTGGCTCCTAAATCGCATAGAGCTTTGTCTATTACGAACTTTCCTATGACGCAGGGTATGGAGAAACTACCTGGGTCTTTTAATTTAGGAGGCATGCGGTTCTGAATAATAGCGCTACACTCTGCAGTAAGTGTAACTGTTTCATTATCCTCGATCTTTCTCTTATTCGACAGGATCTCTTTGAGAAATTTGGCGTATGACGGCATTTGAGTTATCGCTTCTGTAAAAGGAATAGCAATATTCAACTGTTTAAGGAGCTCTACAAATTTCTTAAACTGTCCTGAAGTTTTAGAGTTTATTAGTCTTTGCGGATAAGGAATAGGTGGTTTATATGGCGCTGGAGGTGCTTGAGTTTTTTCACTTGCGGTATCCTCCTTCTCGTTGTCCTCCTTCTTCTCTAACTCAGATTCCTTTTCTGCTTGTTCAGTTGGTTTTTGTTGCATGGCTGAGTTTTCGGTCCTCGGATCGATCGGTTCGTCCAATTCTTTTCCACTTCTTAGTATTACAACATTTGCTTGGCCTTTGGGATTCTGTTCGGGTTGTCCAGGAAATGTGCCAGCAGGTGCGGCAACAGATGCTTGTTGTTGAGCCACTTGTGATATCTGAGTTTCTAACATTTTGTTGTGGGTGGCTAAAGCGTCTACTTTTCCTGTCAACTGTTTAATTTGCTCGCTAGTGTGTATGTTTTGATTCAGGAACTCTTTGTTCGTTTGAGCTTGAGTAGCTATAAACTTTTCCATCATCAATTCGAGGTTCGATTTCCTAGGTGCATTCTGAGCAGCTGGTTTCTGATATCCTTGCGGAGCAGTAGGCATTTGCAATGCATTTTCGCTTTTGTAAGAAAAGTTTGGATGATTTCGCCAACCTGGGTTGTAGGTATTTGCGTAGGGATTTCCTTGAGCATAATTTACCTGGTCTGGCGAAATTCCGGCTAGCAATGGGCATTCTGGTGCATTATGAGTGGTGCTTCCGCATAACTCGCAATTTGGAGTTACTGCAGCGACAGTTGCAGTGGGGTTAACGGTCAGACTATCGATCTTCTGTACTAGAGCATCTACTTTAGCATTGAACTTTTCAAGGCTGCTGATTTCGTACATCCCACCTTTTGCTGTGGTTTTCTCAGTTGGAGTGCGTTCACCTCCCCATTGGCAATGGTTTTGTGACATGTTTTCTATTAATTGATAGGCTTCATCGTATGGCTTATCCATAAGTGCACCGCCCGCGGCAGCGTCTATTGTCAATCTAGTATTGTATAGAAGCCCATTATAGAAGGTATGGATTGTCACCCAGTCTTCTAGACCGTGGTGAGGACATGTTCTCATCATATCTTTGAATCGTTCCCATGCTTCGTAAAGAGATTCAGTATCTTTCTGTCGAAATCCGTTGATTTGAGCTCTAAGCATAGCAGTTTTGCTTGGCGGAAAATATCTCGCTAAGAAGACGTTCTTCAATTGCTCCCACGTTGTAACGGAGTTGGATGGTAACGATTGTAACCATGTCCACGCTCTGTCTCTAAGAGAGAATGGGAAAAGACGAAGTCTTATCGCGTCTGGAGTTACTCCATTTGCTTTCACTGTGTCTGCGTATTGTACAAACTTCGTTAGATGTTCGTTCGGATCCTCAGTTGTGTTTCCTGAGAATTGGTTTTGTTGTACAGCCGACAGCAATGATGGTTTCAGCTCAAAATCATTTCGGGTAATAGCTGGGGCAGCAATGCTACTTCTAGGCTCCATCTGAGATGGTGTAGCGTATGCCTTCAGCGGTTTGTTCGGAGGTCCTTCAGCCATCTCTGGTTCTTCTTCTTCTGATTTGGGCATGGGAGTGAGAGATTCGGGAGTGTTATGTTTGAGTTGTTTGAGTTGGTACTCAATGATTCTACTTCTTAAATGTAAGAAGCGTTCTAGTTCTGCGACTGAAGGTTTTACGATATCACTTTGCAGGCGATTTCTTGGCATATAATCGACAGAACTAGTAAAGGAAAAATGAAAATTGTTAACCTAGTCTATACGGCATAACAGAAGGTTACACTATTGACTAAACGGGTCCCCGGCAACAGCGCCAAAAACTTGATCGCGACTTTCTATGTCTAATACAACTAACTGCAAGTGCACAGTCTATCGGGTAGTAATAATAGATATCGATCCCACAGGGACTCGTAATCAAACTAGTGTTCTCGGGAGTTACTATGTTTAGCTAGGTAGAATATGTTTTAAGGGAATAAGATTGTCACTAAAAGAGGGAACTAAGATTACTATTTAGATTATAATTGATTAAATCGATACGTAGTAATTGTGTTCTTCAGGGATTTGATAAGTTATGGTGTATGAAATAATTTTCAAAGTTTATCCAAGCAGAAAATGGAGATTTGAAAACTCTCGCCTCACGATGGTTATTGACGCTAATCATAATCCTAAGGGCCAAACGTATACTTTCGTATTCCGTTCGGGGTTAAAATTATTTTTTGGAAATCTCTAAATTCTAATTCGTTTTAAAGTGCTTTCGCTGTTATTAAAACAAATGCCTAGTGTTTACTATCTGACCTTACCGCAACTTTCGCTTGTTGGTTCGTATCTTAATTAATTTCCCACTTTCGTGGCAAAACTACTTTTAAATAAGTTCTCGCTTTCGCGACGAAGTTTATTCAGTGAATCAATTTTAAACACTCAAACCATAAATTACTTTTGTGAAAAGAAAGTTTTCAAACCAGTGGTTATCAAATCCCATTCGAATTATTACTACATATCGATTACCTAAGTTTAGCTAGACATGGAATTGGGAAAAACAAAACATAAATAAGAATAATAAATAATAAATTGCATTATAATAAAACAGAAGTCGATCAAAATGAAAACCTGTAAATATGCCAATTGGCCTTTGGGCAGATCCTCCACAGATGTTGGCAGGATTCTGGTCTTTAATGCCAATTTGATCGTACAATACAATAGCAATTACAAAAGAGCGGAAATGGGAATAAGGAAATGTAAAGGGAAATGAATACAAATAAAACTGGAAAGTAATTTGCTCTGGAAATTAAATTCGGCAGCACTTCATGGTATGAATGCAGCACCCTTTCTGAAGTCCCCTGCTTCCCTTTTTATAGAAGTGGAACCCCAACGGTTATCTCTGAAGATGATGGACCTTGAGGCAGATAATTTAGGGAGTAGTGGTCCACTTAATGGGAATTGGAACTGCTCTTTTGACGTGTAATCTGAGTGGGGCATTTTTGCCTGCATGACGGTCGTCACCCGTGTGACGGTCGTCATGAAGCTGTGACGGTCATCACATCAGCAAAAACTGATTGATGCGCTTTTCATTGTATTTTCACTCCTTTTTCGTCCATATTTCATCTGAGATTGCTTCTTTTCTTCATGTTGCCTTGTTTAGACGTGATCGTTGAATACCTGCAAAAACATCAGACAAATACACGGAGATAACCCGAAATCGGATCGAAAATGGTTAGACTTTAGTTGAATTATGCATGAAAATATCTATATGATTTCGTGTTATCAGCTACGAGATTTAAGTACATGAGGAATGATAAGTGGGAAGGTCTCTCTTCATGTTATCTAGAGTGTTTAGCGTATGCCCTTTGGGAGATATGCGACGCATTCGCTCTTATGTCATAATCTTTAGTGCAACATGAGTTTCAAACTACTCAATTCACTTCTTCTAAAAAACACAAAAAAAAACTCAAACTTTTTCATCCTTCGGGATTGTTTTCAAACCTCATTTTCAGAAAGAGTATGTTAAGTTTCTGTTCTACCGCAAACAGGCATCGTCCCTAACTACTGAAATGGAGATTTAACATTGCTCATAAAACACTTGAACCCACCAGTGGTCTAGTTTGCCCGAACTACATTTGCTCTGATTTCTCATACCAGATGAGGATACGTACGCATAAGATGGCAATGTCTTGGCGAGCAACCTTCCCCCCATCACCCGTAGTTTCCCGAACTACTTTGATTCTGACTTTCCCATTGCACGAGGGAATACGTAGGCATAGGGCAGCGATGTCCTATCGAGTCTGTTCTTTCTGTTCTCCCCCGTTTAGTAGTGGCTTTTAGATAGTTTTCACCCGTAGTTTAGACAACAAGCATGGATCTCGTTGAGTACAACGGACGTGAGGGGTGCTCATACCTTCCCCTTGCGTAACCGACTCCCGAACCCAAGATTTGGTTGCGATGACCTTGTCTTTCCCTTTCTTTTAGGTTTTCTTCGATCGTTTCCTTTCCCTCTCTTTGGGATAAATAACGTCCGGTCCATGACAAGAATCAACTCAAAGCACCACCAATTGTGTCAATCAAGACAAGGTGTTCCACTTATCGAGCATTCATCGAGGGTCCAACAAAATCCAATGAAAAATAAATGGGAAATAATCATTAAGACCTCAAACCAGCCCTCAAATATACCTCAATTAAACAGCTAAGTGTGAGAGGAAAGTTGGTCAAAGGGGGTGTTTGATCAAGGTCAAAGATCAAGCTTAAAACCAAGGTATCAACCATAAAACCACCTCAAATATTAAATCAATTAAAAATACTAAAAATAATTGAAAAATAAAATAAAAATATTGAAAAATATCCTAAAATGTCAGAAACACATTTTTTGGGATTTTTGTAAAGCTCAAAACTATTTTT
Organism: Lathyrus sativus; assembly: GCA_963859935.3. NCBI lineage: Eukaryota > Viridiplantae > Streptophyta > Magnoliopsida > Fabales > Fabaceae > Lathyrus > Lathyrus sativus. Next base: position 361,092,161 of record OZ012738.1, read on the forward strand.
AAATGATTTAAATTGAAAAGTGTAATAAAATGAAAAAAAAAGGAATGGAAATGAGGTGTATAAGCAACTCTGGTTTGAACTAGCTTCAAGTGAAAACACGCTGATGGGCCAACAATGGGGGGTGTGGATAACAAATGAGTCAAAGCCCGGTCCAAGATGCGCTGCCACAAAAAGACAAAAAATCATACCATTATGAAATGCACCGTTTCACTAATGTGGTAGTCTTCAGGTCAAACAAAGGGCCACACAGCCAACACATGGATGACAAATCATCTTGGTCAAAAGGTCATCCTGGCCACATTAGTGTCCCAATCAAACACCGTAGCTAGGGCTCTGGTCGTCTTCTCCGGGAGGGTCGCCGGAGCTCAGACCTCAAACCATCGCGCAACTCAAAATAAAAGACCCTATCCCACACAAAAACTCACGCTTAGTTCAAATTCGGCCTCAAAACAAGTGAAAAACAACTGTAAGGCCATTAAAACACGACATGACAGAATGATGTATCAACTAGAATCAACTTAAATGAAGCCCAAAAGCACATAGAACTTGCCTCTAACCATATAGGACTTCAGAGAACACCACAACAAGTTCAACTAACGCTTAGCATGTGAGGACAAAATCAAAGAAACTTACCAAACAGAGTGGCTCCGTTGGCCCTTGTTCAAGCACGATGATGAATGAAACAGCTTGCAGGATGCTTCCTTGTCTTCCCAGAGTTATCAATCCCACCTTAGAATGCCAATATCACTTGAGAAAAGAGAGATTCGAATTCTTGAAATTTTTAGAGTGAAAAGTGATTTTTGGTCTGATCTGCAGCTAGTATCGTCCTCTCTCTCCTCTCTAGGGTTTGTACACTTTAAATATGATGGGTTAAAGAGGTTCATGCAGGCCCATGAGAAATAAACAATCCACTTGAAACTTTTACCAAAGAAAACTAATTTCCTATGCACACGGGATAGCATGACATCCAAGCATCTTTGGTCCGCAACTTGGGACAAATAAGGTGTGTGAAAATGAATCATGGTGGTTTGGATTAGAGATAATGAGCTCATACCAAGTTTTGAACTATTACTTTTTATGGCATGAAATTTGAAAAGTGACTTGAAATATGGACTTATTTTGGCTCAAATTAGGTAAAGCACATAATGACCACTACATGATGAGGATATGGTCTCATAAAATCAAAAACAAGTTCATTTGGTGACTTGAAATGGAAGAAATTCATTCTAGGTCCAAATGTTCAAATTTTCATGTTTAACATGGCTCAATGGTCTCATAAATCCTCAATGGTCATGGATTTTGAGGTCAAGATGAAGTTGAGGTCATTTGACACAACTTTCATGTGGCAAGAATTTGGATTTAAGGCCTTAAAATCCATGGAATTGGTCTTTGAAGTGAATGACCTAAAACTAGGTTTCCAAAAATGCCCTTGACTTGTGAAGACCATAACTAGAGCTCCACACATGAGAATTATGAGTTATAGCACTTTTTGGAAAGCTAAGACACTGAGGAACAACTCCCATGTTTGATAGAAAATGATTAAGAGCTTAGTTTCATATGAAAAGTGCCTTGGAAGTGAGTTAACTTTGAGTGCCCCTAAAATCTCTTCATTTTATGACACCAACTTGTAGCAATCATAACTTGATATGTATGAATCCAATGGATGAGTTCTCTTACTCAAACGAAAGCTTGAAAGATGATGAACAAGTCTCATGTTTGATAGAAAATGAGGCAAGACTTTTATCATAGTGAAATTTGTCCTTGAAGTTAGAGACTAAAAGAGGGGATTTTATACTTTGAATCCTCTAAAACCCTAATTTAGTCACCTCTTGAACTTTTGAATCTATTATCCTAGCTTCAACATGTCATTTGAGATAATTTAGGATGACTTCTCATGGCTTCAATGATTAAGAACCAAGTCTTGAGCCCTTTCAAATCCATAGTTGACTCTGGTTGACTAGATGAAACCCTAACACCTTATCCATTGACTGAGGTTCTTGCAGATGATTTGTGTGACCATACACACTCTATAAAGAACCCTTAAGATGCACATTAAACCCTTGAACCATGTCTCGTCTAAGGAAATGACCTCATGTACCTCCAATCATCCTCAAGATAGGAGGTGATGCCCAAACACAAACTTTCTCCTCTCAAGGAGCTTTGAGACCCATCCTGATGGCACTGAGGACTTGTTAACTTGAACACATGCCCTTGCTTGAGCCTTGAACAGGAAACTTCTCTCTTGAGTGAGTATAAAAATCTTGATCCCCTGTCTAGAACCAATGCTATCCCACTTGTATATCATATGAATATACTTTCATGCATCACTAACCCATTAGAGAACACAAAATTTGTTGCTTGTTTCATTTTTTATTGCAAATTAGGGTTTTGAGCCTCATAAAAGATTCAGGAAAAGGATCAATCAAAATTTGGCATGATCTTCAACCTATCAAGTCTCTAATTCATCTATCAATAGGTCTCCTTCATCAAGGATCAAGCACAAGTATACATAATTTTAAGTGAATCAAGCCCCGAGGTCACCTGAGGCACCAAATTAGGGTTTTGGTTGATCAAGGCCTCCAGAGAGAAATTTTCATCTGAACATGAGCCAATACCTCGAGATATGATTCAAGGAGTTCAAATATAACTTGAGATTCCATTCATAGGTTCAAAAATGCCTCATAGGATGCATCTATTAAAAATAAGGAATTAGGGTTTGTCTGCACAAAATTCATCTGATACCCAAAGTCAAAGTTTGACTTTTTGGGCAAAACTGATCATCAATGACTATTATTCAAGAAAATATGATTCATAGTTGCATTTAATCAATGATTAATCAAGAAATCAAGGTTACTTGCAAAAGAAGCAAAGTTGGAAGAATTGAAAATTTCATTAAGTTATGGAAATTCATGTTCAAGTACCCAACTTTATAAGGCCATAACTTGTGATCTAAGCAACCATTTTTGTACTCCAAAGCTCAATGATAGATCTTCTTCCATATAAAAAGATTTTTGGATTGAGTCATCTCCAAAAAAATGCATGGATTTTGAGTTATAGATTGATCAAAATCAAGACAAGAGTTGTGAAATTCCAACACTGAGAAAAAATCTGCCATGTGTTTTTCAACATGAAACACCAAACTTTAAGGGCATTTTTCACAATGATCCAAATTGAATCAAGCCAAACAATGAATATCAAAGTTAAAGTAGGATATCTCATATTTCCAAAAAGTACACGAACATCCATTTATCATACTTGAGGAAGAAGTTATGGATTTAACAACATGCTTTGATCAAACTAATTTTTCAAGACATTTTTCATGTTTACTTGCATCACACAATTTTTTAAAACAGATTTGGTGACTTTGCAAGCCTTTTAATCCTCTAAGATCAACATAAATCTTGTAGAGTCACACAAAGTCTGCAAGAATATGCTAATGAGTCAAGGATTCATCCTTTAGCATGTGAGAATCATCATTACAAAGCCATGAAGTCAAGTTTGTCATTTGGCATTTATGTGAAACCTTGAATTGGCAAGAAATGAGACACATCAATTCAGATATGTTCAAAAACAATGAGTGTTCAAACCTACAAATTATCAATTAAGTCAAGATTATAGCTATGTTAAAAAAGACTAATGGTTAAAGCTACATGGTTATATCCATTGAACAATAGCATGCTCCCTCATCCAACACAGTTCATCCAAAACCAAAATTTTTTTTTTATAAATAGAGGACTTCTCTGATCAATTCAAGGACACTAAAATAACGCCAAATCTTGTTTTCTCACATTTCCTCTCTTGTTTCAAAGTTTCATAGTTCAAAAGTTGAGAAATTGAATTTCTCATTTCAGAGCAATTCCACTCTAACCAATCATCCACACACCTCACATACATCATATAGAATTAATCCAAACACTTCTAATCTTTCTTTAACATCAGAACCATCATCATCACATCTCACTAGGGCCATTTGTAGTTGGATTCGAGTTGGGAGTTCCAGAAGGATTCAATCCATTCTAAGCACTTCAACACATTCCTTGAGGGTCAAGGAAGCTATCTGAATCATCACTTTGCATATGTAACACCTCCAAGGTAGAATTCAATTTCTTCTTGCAAGGTAAGTTTTTTAAAATACCAACTCTAATTCATGCATCATATGTGATATTTTAAGTTACCATCATGCTTCTGCAAGTGTATAGAATGTTTTCCCTCAATCAATTGCTTGTTATTTGTTACATATATGCTTTCACATTGATTTTGCAAAAATTAGGGTTCATATGTTCATGCAAATTAATTTTTTCTACACTAAAAATAAATGAAATTAAAAATAAACATTCAATTCCTTGTTAAAAAATACACAACTTTCATGTTTACACTTTATAAAATGGTTATGAATTGAGTGAGATAGAGATGGTTTTGCAAATCTGAAGATGAACATGAGGAAGAAGAAGGCCATGGCACCATTTTTCAAAATAAAATGCAACTTTGATATTTTTATTATTCTTTGTGTTCATATGAACGGATGTATCACCACCCTAGTGGTTAGAGCGTGCGTTTAGTGTGTGATGTGTGTGCAAGGTCTGGGGTTTGAATCCCCCTCACCCCAGACTTTTGCACTTTTATTTTTCAACTTGAAAATTCCATTTTATTTTACTGCGCGTGTTATATATCATACATAGGCATTTGGCCTGGTGGTAGAATTTTGAGCCTCTCACTTGGAGGGCGTGGGTTTTATCGTTGGCCATAGCAAAACCTAATTTTTTATCACTAGTTTTCTTCAATTTCTTCACAAGTTCAACCAATCATTTCTCATAGGAAAATTCATTTTTTCACACTTCTCATTCATTCTCCCTATTTTATTAATCCATGAAAAAACTCCAAAAAAGGATAATTTTTAATTACTTTTTATTAGGTTAAAAAGAAGTACTTTTTTAGTGTTTACACCTTGAAAAATGAATTTCTTTCTACTTTGTTTTAAACCTAATTCAATTTTAATCCTCATATGAATAAAAAAAATTGATTTTAATCTTTGTTAAGTGTTCATAACACATTTATCTTAACTCGCACACCATTTATACCATGTTTAAATCATACTTTTTTTTGAAAATATCATTGACTAAATATTTCAATATTAGGGTTTTCAAACTGTTTTAAATCATGAGTCTCCACTTGGTATAAGTCCCTTCCCTTTTTAACTCACACCATGATTATATTTTTTTTCATGTGAGTACTTTGTTTATAATCATGGGCCTCCGCTAGAGTGTAAGTCTCATCTATCTCTTTCAAAATCATTACACTTTCAAAACTCTTTAGGCCTCTATTAGAGTGTAAGACCCATCACTTTTCATGTTTTCTAAATTAAATTGTTATAAATCATGGGTCTCTTCTTAGAGTGTAAGACCTAACACCTTTTCTTTTCTTTTCAATAAATCATGGGTCTCTTCCTAGAGTGTAAGATCCAACACCTTTTATTTCCTTTTCAATAAATCATGGGCCTCTTCTTAGAGTGTAAGACCCAACACCTTTTCTTTTCTTTTCAATAAATCATGGGCCTATGCTTAGAGTGTAAGACCCAACATCTTTTCTTTTCTTTTCAATAAATCACGGGCCTTTGCTTATAGTGTAAGACCCAACACCTTTTCTTTTCTTTTCAATAAATCAGGGGCCTCTTCTTAGAGTGTAAGATCCAACACTTTTTCTTTTCTTTTCAATAAATCATGGGCCTCTTCTTAGAGTGTAAGACCGAACACCTTTTCTTTTCTTTTAAATAAATTATGGGCCTCTACTTAGAGTGTAAGACCCAACACCTTTTCTTTTCTTTTCAATAAATCATGGGCCTATTCTTAGAGTGTAAGATCCAACATGTCATATCAATGTTTATACTTGTTAATCTTCAATCATGTTTTTTCATAACATAGGTCAAACAATAGGATTCCTCCATTCACAACTTAGTTCAAACAACTAGCAAGTTAGCCTCCTCTTGAGCATCATACAAGCATCATTGCCTCCTTTTGGGCATCATACAAGCATCATTGCCTCTTCTTGGGCATCATACAAGCATCATTGCCTCTTCTTGGGCATCATACAAGGAGACTTAGGAAGTCTCATTCAATTCCCCACAGCCTTCTCTTGGGCTTCATACAAGGATCCTCAGGCTTCTTAAAAGCATAAGTCAAGTCTTAGTCATCTTTTAGCCTCACCATCCTGGGCTTTGTACAGACTACAAACAAAATCCCCAAAAGAGTCAGTCAAGCCCTCAATATTGAGTCAATTTCTTCAAATTTCCTCAACAGTCATTAGCCTTCTCTCAGGCTTTTACACAAATAATTTCCCTAGTCAGTCATCCTCAATCTTGGGCTTTGTACAAGATAGATAAAACTCCCCAGTTGAGTCAGGTTTCAATCTTTTTAGAGCTTCATATCTTAGGCTTCAATCAAGATACCTAAATAAATCCATCTCCTCATAGATGAGACTTTGATTCATCTCTATAGGAAGATATATCTTCTAATCACTACAATTCAAATCAAACAATCAAAAAAAATTCCAGATAATTGATGTAAGTGGCACTCTTGTTGATTCAAAATCCAAGTTGGAGTCCCTCCTTTATCATGGTTCAAAAACTTTTCTTTCATCTAACTAATGTAAGTGGCACACTTGTCGATTCTATATCTAAGTTGAGTTCCTTCTCTTAGTATGTAAAGAACTCATAAAGGAAAAAAGTGGCATTGCTTAACACATTAACTTTAAAGCTTTTTCCCTTATGACATCACTCTCAAATGATTGTAGTGAATAGGTGAGATATCTCCCTTAAAGATGACAATTTGTCAAATCTTTCAAATGCTCTTTTAGTTTCATCATCTTGAGATTTGAATAATATACACAAATACCTTTTTAGCTGCATCATCTTGGGTTTTGAACAAGATACAAAACAAGTTTTTTCCTCCCATAGATTAGGAGGAACTACGAATGCTCTGATTTCTCAATTTCCTTTTGAGAATACGTAGGCATAAGATTGTGAGATCTTAGCGAGCATGCTAATAAAAAAACTTAGGTCTAGGTACCTTCCAAAAACAATAGAAAACCATAAAACAAAACAAAAATATTTCCTCAATTTTCACAAAGGAGAAACTTTCCCAATTAAACAACAAACAAACTCAAACAAGCAATAATTCAACAGTAGAAATATATACAATAAAGGTTCCTATAGATTACTATAGATGTTTAGGGTGTTATTAGCTTCCCTTTGTATAACCAACCTGTTGCACCCTAAAATTTGCTCAACCTTACTCACTTGGTTTATGTTTCAATATCATTAGCATTTGCATATAGAGTCATGTACATAGTCTACACATCTGCATAGCATAAGCATAGCAAGTCATCCAACAGGGGACCAATCATTATTCTCATCTCTATGAGCCTATCAAGAGGTTATTATTCTAATTCAATCCCATTCAGGTCATCAGAAAGAATTTGGAAGCTATCAAGTCAATGGATCAAGCAGTTCATCTATCTCCCAACTAAGGGTATCTGGGGATCAACAAGTAAGTTGTGAGCTGTGAATGGAGCATGGAGAGTATGTGGACATCATGGGAGATTTAGAAAGTCATTTGGAGAAGGAGACAAGTCATTGGTGTGATCACAAGTATTGCAGTTGAAGGCAGCCAACTAAGGTTTCATCTGGGGTCAACTCTAGGTCAACTCTAGGTCAATTGACTGATTGAAAGGAATTAAGGGCTATTGGAAAGATGTGGGGTTCATCATTTGACATGTAAAGAAGGATAGGGTGATGTGTTAAGAAGAAATCAAGAGAAATCAAGGAGAAGAGGAGTTTCTAAATTAGGGTTTCTGTGTAAAATCCCCTAGTTTAGGTTAAATTTCCAAGCAAGATAAGTCAAAATGCAAGCTTCAACTGGATCCTTGGCCAACATGAAACTTGTAGAGGATCTCAATATCTTTAATTTGAGTGGTGGAAGACATCAAGGAGATTTATAGAACTCAAGTTATGGTCCTTGCAAGTTACAGGTCATCTGAGGTATCTGAAATTTTGCCTGTGAAAATGACTTGACTTCCAAGTAATTTTTACCCCTCAAGGAGATTTCAAATGAATTTCTGGTAAACATAAGAGTTGTTCCTCATTGTCTTAGCTTTCTATAATGGTATAGTATGCCTTCATATGATTTATGGAACTCTACTTATGGTCTTGGCAAGCAAAGGGTATTTTGGTCATCTGAGAATTACAGGTCATTTCAAGCCTATGCCCAAAACTCATACAAGGAAGCTTCAAATGAAAAACTTCACAACATAAAACTTGTTCCAAATGACATTTTGATTCTAGAAAAGTGACCATGAAAGATTTTAAATATTCATAGCACAAGGTTTCAAAATTGGTGGATTTAATGAATAAAAATGACCTAAAAAATGAGATTTTTCATATTTTGGCCAAATGAGGTGAAATTATAGGTCATTTTGAATGGAAAAATCATTTTGAGAACATTGGCTAAAGTAGAATTTTGAGCTTGGTTCAAATTTTGAGAGTTATTCAAGGTTACTTGCATTGAAAGTTACATAAGCCAAATCCAAGGGAAATCATACATGGGAAGTTTCTCCAAGCTTCTAGGAGTTTCTAAATTCACCTATATATTGATATGAAGATGTTCATGCAAGGGTTGGTGCTTCATATTGTTCATAAACACAAAGTTTCATACACTTTCTCCCACTTGCAAAATCAATTCAAACTCTCCCAAATTCTCATTAATCTTCACATTTTCTGATTGGATCTTCATCATCATCATCCAAGGATCATAATTCACATCAAGATTGGTGAAATTGAAGGAGGATTCGAGCTGTGCAAGTTGATCATCCAAGAAGCAAGAACTTTGGAATTGGGAGATTCAAAGCCTTGGAGCATCATTGGTTGCATACAGAACTCATAATCAAGTTCTTGGATCATTTTTCCATTCACTTCAAGCCTTGGATCAAGAGGTTTAGCATCTGTTTTCATCAATTGCACCAGGTATGTTTCTCATTCGAATTGGTTATTTTGGTTAGAATTGCTAGGTTTTGATAGCATAGAAAGGTTAAGCTAGGATAGATGACTGAGTTTGGTGAGTTTGGAGAGCTTTCATGGAGTTTGCCATAGGTGTATCAAATCTGTTAGGGTTTGTATCTCTTGGATTAGAGCACGAAAATCTTAGGTGAATGGCTTGTTATGATCAGCATAAGACATAGATAATGTTAGGGTAGAATTGAGCAAGCTTTGGAGAAGTTGATGACAGGTATTAATGGTGGAATCAGACTGTTGCACCTATCGGGTTGGTTGATTGAGTGAGTTTTAGGAGGAGTTATGGTTATGGTTGTGTAGAGGCAAGTTTTTAGAGCAACTTTGCTCTTGGAGTCGTGAGGATTCATGGCGGGACAAGGGAGAACAGAGCTCTTGAATGTGCATGCATGGCTAGGGTTTTCAGGCATTAGGGTTGGCTGGAGGTTGAAGAAGGTCTGGGAGCCACACGATCTGATCCTTGACTTTGACCGGGAGACTCAATCAATGGCCACGATTGGAGAAGAAAAACGGAGGGAAATTTAAACCATGAAACGCCCCGTTTCATTTATTCTATCAGATTGGGCTTCAAATTCGCTTGCTATACACACCCCCTCAAACCAAGCCCAACTAATAATGAACTGAATTGCTTGCTATTCGCACCATTTTTCCTTTTTTAATTTTTGTTTATTTTCTGATGCTTTCTGGGCCTCGCGCATATGTGATATTAACACCCCCAGTCTGGGCCCGTTTCCTCTTTTTCAAATGAATTCCTTACTTGTTGCACCCTCCATCTCATTAATTCATTTTATTTTCCTTTAAAAAACATTAAATCTTTCAAAAATCATAACAAATTGTAAAATGCATATTTTTCATTGGTTGTTTTTGCATTCTTTTCATAATTTTGTCAAGAAAATTGTCATACAAAAAAATTAATATTTCATTTCATTTTAATATTTTTGGCACATTTTTCTTTTAAATAGGTGTAAATGTTATTTTGTTTGATACATGAATTTGGTGATTTTAGTTTGCATAGTTGCTTTAATATTTTTAATCCATTCTTTTTAGGTTGGTTAGTAGATAATGATAGCTTGTATATAAAATTTAGTTCCCATTTTTAGGACTTAACTTTAGGTGTTTAGTGTAGGTGTGGATAACATGAGCAATTAGGGTTTAAGTGATGACTTAGAAGAATTGAATCATTTCCCTTAGGATTTAGAGACTGAAAGTTTGGGATATGGGACTATAGGGACTATGGGTAGTTATTAGATCCCTTAGAAATTATTAGGATTCCCCTACTGCTATTATTACTATCTATATTTGTTTGACTGGTGTGGTGTGCCCTCTGGGGATTATTGTTTGTTTGTGTGGGTATTGGGATTGCTTGGGGATTGGGAGAGATGAAGACTTGTGATGATGAAGTCATTGGAGATCCAGAGACTGAAGACCAACCTCCAGAGTTGAAGAGGAGATTCTTGCTAGCAACTGTTGAGGAGACTAGGGTTTAGGAGCTAGGCAGAGCTCTAGATTAGAAAGCTTGTTTCTCAAACATGGAATGCCTTTTCTGCATCCATCCTTTCTCTATGATTCAAAGTCTCTTTCAAATATCCACCTCCTTCCTTTGGGAGGATCAGTGAGTGTATTTGAAAGATAGAACTTTTGAGGGAAAAATTATCTGTATAATGTTAACAGTTGATGAACCACCCTTGGTAGGTAATTGACTGTCTAACATTCATTCACTTCATCTTGTTGATTGATGTTCATCCTGGAGATTGAGACTTGAAGAAAAGCCATTGCAGATTGAAGACTGATAATGAAGACCTTGCTTGCAGGCTGTGGAGATGGAGATTGATGCTTGTAGCTGATTGGAGGTGACTTGAAGATAGGGTGTTGATGCAGAGCTGCTGTGGCCGTTTATTTTAGTTGTTATTCATTTCTGATGTATTGTTTGGTTTTCCTGACTGTATTGTTTGCTGTTAACCTGTTGGGTTGAAAGTGAAGTCTGTTCACTTTTGCCTATTGTTTTCTAGGTTCGAGGTTGAGTGGGACTCCCTTGCCTCGCTTGTATTGTTGCATCCATGCATTTTCCTGCTTTACTGTATATATTTGCTATTGTTTCTGTTCCCGTCTATTCCCTTAGGATCTCTGTTTCTCTCTGCGCAAGAGAGGAACATGATAGACACTAGGTCTCAACCCATGCATGATAACATTAGGTTAGTTTGATTCCCTTCGCAACCATAGGTTAGAGTTCTGCCTCTTCCTTTCTCAAAATAAACAGAAAAACACAATAAAGACTTCAAACACAATAAAAGACACTTCTTCCGTAAAAGAATATGAACTCATCAAAACGTCGTTTGTGTCCGCTGGGACTGTTAATCAGAAAAACCCTTTTTCAGAAGGAATAAAATCAATCAGGATAGACTTGTGCCGTACGTGGCCCGAACTACGTTTGCTCTGATCTTTCATGCTGTATGAAAGTACGTAGGCATAGGATGCGATATCCTAGCGAGCAACCTTACCCTCCTTTCCCGTAGGTAGGCGAACTACGTTGACTCTGATTTCTCGTTTCAGACGGGAATACGTAGGCATAAAGTGCGATACTTTGCCGAGTCATTTTCTTCCTTTTTTAACCATTAACCCTTAGTTTAGATAGAATAACAATCCATACCCGAAAACAAGCGTGGATCCCGTCGAGTACGACGGACGTGAGGGGTGCTAATACCTTCCCCTTGCATAACCGACTCCCGAACCCAGGATTTGGTTGCGATGACCATTCCTTTCCCCGTTTTGCGGTAGGTTTACCTCGAGCGTTTCCTTTCCCTCCGTTGGGATAAATAACGCACGGTGGCGACTCTTCTGTTCAGCCGGCGCCGATTTTCGCAGTAGCGACAGCTGGCGACTCTGCTGGGGACCCAACGTCCCCTGGTTGCTAAGGACTGCGATGGTTCTTATGCATTTGGGATCCAACGTCCCTTAAGAGAGTCAATCCTAGCGCTTGTTTTTCCGTCGAGGATTTTGTATGGATTTATATTTTTGACCTTTATTTTCAGCATTATATATATGATTATTATTGTTGTATTGGGGTGTGATGGGTGGTTCTATGATTGAGAGATAAGCCGGACCTGGGCTTGAGTGCACCTAGAATTAGAGTAGAAAGTAGTGGGCGCGTGCTGGCTTTGCTTGCATTAGTGTCTCATGAAATCTACACTCGGACGAGGTTCTTCTGGTTGGCTTCTTTTTCTACCCTTTGGGTCGAAGGGGTTGTTGGTCAGCTGAATTGTCGACTCCGGGAACCGATCATTTGGAAGTTGGCTAAGTGAGGCCTCTTCAGGATTTGATGATGCCACTCCTCCTGGGAATCGTATCATCAACCCTGAAAGTCTGTGACGCCGACGACCGCATAGGATGCCATACCTTTGTCAGTTACTAGGACATCCACCTGTGAGAGGGTTTGGGGTTATGCAGGTAACTAGACCTTCAGACTACCGGTTTGTTTCTTGATCTGAGATCCTGGGTATTTATGGAGAGTTCTGAGGTCTGTCAGAGACCAGTTGGAGAGTTCTGAGGTCTGTCAGAGACCAGTTGGGGAGTTCTGAGGTCTGTCAGAGACCAGTTGGAGATATGATTTGAGGTCTACCAGAGACCAGTTGGAGTTATGGTTGGAGGTCTGTCCGAGACCATTGTTGGAGCTTTGTTTTAGGTCTATCTGAGACCAGGGTTTGAGGACTTCTAGAGAGTCTATCTGAGACTTCCTGATATGGTTCAGGCTATTCAGCTACGGCAGTTGGTCCCTGTTGCATGTTACTTGCATTGCATTGTTTTCATACCCATTATCATTGCATCCCATTAACGTGTGTCTGTGCTGCAGGTGCATTTGCATATCCTCTGATTCTAGTGCCCAGACTTCTGAGTATTGATTATGGCTGGTCTGAGGAAAACAGTTGCGTATAAGCTGCCGACACCTGATATTACTCCTTTGCTTGGCCTGATATATCTTGCTGATGAGGAGGTTAGGAGAAGCTTCAGAATGAGTCATGGGAGATTACTGAGATTAGTCTGCAAGCTCACTGCTGACGAGATGAATGGGCTGTACACCTTGATGCAGTTCTATGACCTCGCATTGAGATGTTTTACGTTTTCTGACTTCATTCTAGGGCCTACCATTGAGGAGTACGTGGAGTTTACTGAGCTACCAGTGCAGAACAAGGTTCCCTTTATTCACTCTGCCGCTGAGCCCCAGTTGGAGGATTTAGCCAAGGCCTTGTACATGGACGCTGCAGAACTGTTAATGACTTCTTGGCTTGGGGTTTCAGGTTTCTCTCTTGATTTCCTGGTTGGCAAAGCTCAGGAGTATGCCAAGAACGGATGTTGGGTGGTTTTCAATGCTATTTTGGCTCTATGCATTTATGGAATTGTGTTGTTTCCTAATTTGCCCAATTTCGTAGATTTGGACGCTTTCCATCTATTTGCTGCCGGCAATCCAGTGCCAACGTTGATCGGAGACTTCTACCACTCCTTGCACTACAAGAATGAAAACAGAAGGGGAAAGGTTGTTTACTGTTGCGCGCCTTTGTTGAATATGTGGTTCAAGAGTCATCTTCCCATGAAGGGATCTTTTGTGGAGAGTGCAACCACAGCCAGCTGGTCAGAGCGCCTGATGAGGCTATCCTCCGAAGACGTTGAGTGGTTTGATCGAGACCTGCTAGGGTCTGAGCTTATATTCAGTTGTTCTGGGTACCCTAATGTCCCGCTGATAGGAAGAAAAGGGTGTATCAATTACAACCCATCCCTGTTGGTTCGTCAGTTCGGATATGCGCTGAAGAACCCACCAAAGGAGGAAGAAGTACAGGAATCTCTGTACTTCACCGGTGATTTGAAGGGGGAGTTATTAGCCAAGCTGCAGCATGCCTGGACGCGTATTAACCGAAGGGGGAAGCCGTTGTTAGGGAAGAATGACTGTCAGGCTTACGCACCATACAGAGTTTGGATTCAAGAGAGAGCAAGTCAGTTGCGGATGCCATTTCCAGATGCACCAGCCCTTGTTCCTATTCCGGTAGCAGAGCCAACTACTGTTTCTAGGGAGGCCTACGAGCAAGTTGTGAAAGAAAAAGAAGCCTTGATGAAGATCAACGAAGGGTTAGAGCAGGAGCTAGCCCAGATACGCAGTGAGAAAAACAAGGCCGCGCATGCTTTCCAACAGCAGATCGAGCTAGTAAACAGACTAGGGGCTGAGTTGACTGAGGAGAGGAAGAAGCTGCGAACGTCTGGGGCAAGAGTTCAGAAGCTCCCATGACATGCTTGAATCCAAAAAGAAAGCACTCGACATCGCTCACCGAGAGATCTCTTCTTGCAATAAGACTTGGAATGCCACGCTCACCAACAATAAGAAGAGGGAAGATAAGTTGAAGCAGCAAATTTCTGACCTCGAAGAGCAGTTGAAGTCTAGCATCAAGAAGTGTGAAGAAGAAGTGATGACTCGGTATAGTCTCCAGAACACACTGAACAAGGCCATCAAAGGCAGAGATGAAGCTGTGTCTCAGAAGCGTAAACTAGAGGATCGCTTCGGAGAAGGGGCATGGGAGGAAACTGCTGAAGACGTGCGACGTGTTCTTAAGAAAAGAAACCAACTTGTTGAAGGGCTGCTTACCCGACCAAGTCATCCGGAGACCAAGAAGTTGCTAGAAGAGTACCAGACTTATGGGAGTGTTTGATCATTTCATGTAGTAACTTGTATGCTTTATTTGCATAGTGCTGACCATCACCAGGATTGTTGGTTGAGGTCATGCCTTCTCTTTGTACTCAGTGATATTGTATTCTTGGCTCATTGGTTTTCTCCGCAATACATGAGGCTTTCTGTGATTCAGCTCTGATCTTTATATTGTTAGCACTGTCACTGCACTGGCACCTTCACACTAGAATCGGGGAATGGGTTTCCCCAATGCACAGACACACACATTGCATTGCATTCATATTCATATTGCATTACAGGTAATCATCGGATGATATCTTATTTCCTGCTCTGTACCAGGTGTTTTCAGGATTGCAGATCAGCACCCGCACCGCTATTCCACTCGCACCAACTGTCGAAGAATCATGGATCAAATGCAGAACGAGATGCAAGATGTGCGCGAGAAGCTAGCTCTCTTTATGCAGACCATGGAAGCTATTGCAAAAGGTCAGGAGAATTTGCAAGCCATGGTGCAGCCTCTGTTGGTCAGAAACGCCGGTCACGGTAATGAGGATCATCAGTCTGTGCGAGTCGATACTGTTCATGGAGATGGCACTCCCACGCCAGCGGCTCCACCTGTAGTCAATATACCTGTTGCTAATGTCAACAACGCTACCGCTCCTGGGAATGGTAACGTCGGAGGTGGGAATGAGACTGTTGTCCATAACGTTGGGCTTGGTGATATCAACTTGGGGGATAATATGGGAGGCAACGGCTTCGGCAATGCTGGATTCGGGTTCAATGATCAGGGATTCGATAACACTGGGAAATATGGTTTCAATGCTCAAGGCTTTGGGCAAGATGGTTATGGTGTGGCCAATCAGGGTTACGGAGGTTTCGGAAATGGAAACGGCGCTGGGTTAATGGCTTTTGGGCCTGCTGGAGTGGCTCAGGGCTACGGCAACAGAGGCCGAGGCCCGGTGATGAATCAGATTAGAGCTGGCCGCAATAATGGATATGATGGGTATGGAGCTGGGAACGGTATGTGGCAAGAAGATCAGCAGGAGGACGCTTTCTCCAGCGGAGGTTTCGAAGGACCGATGGATGACTCCCAGAAGATCAGAATGCTAGAAGAGCAGATGAGGGGGGTCCTGAACCAAAGTGTTGTGGGCTTAGACATGGCAACAATGGGTCTGGTACCTGGCTTGAGGGTGCCAATCAAATTCAAAGCTCCTGCGTTTGATAAGTACAAAGGAGATACATGTCCGAAAGTGCACGTGAGGGCTTATTACAGAAAGATGTCTGCATATTCAACCGATGAGAGAATGCTAATGCATTTCTTTCAAGATAGTCTATCAGGCCCTTCCCTAGAATGGTACATGGGGTTGGAGCCAACTAATATAAAGACATGGAAACAACTGGCAGAGGCATTTGTAGCTCACTACAAGTATAACAGCGACTTGGCACCCAATCGGGTCCAATTGACAGGGCTGTCTCAGAAGAAGGGGGAGAGCTTTAAAGAGTACGCGCAAAGGTGGCGCGATATGGCTGCCAGGGTCCGTCCTCCTTTAGAAGACAAGGAAATGAACGACATGTTCATCAGCACATTCACAGGCATGTTTTATGACAAGTTGTTTCACACCTCTTTGGCCAGTTTCTCAGACTTAATTCTGATGGGAGAAAAGATTGAAAACAACATTAAGCAAGGCAGGTTCCAGGCTGAGGAATCAACTGCATCTGGAAGTAATAGGAAGGCTTTTGGTGGGCGCCGTCAGGGCGAGGCAAGCGCAGTATTTGGAGGCCGAGGCCGAGACTGAGGCAGGGGACGAAACCAATATCATCAGCCGCAGCAGGTGGCGAGTGTTACTATTCCATATCAACAACAATCATTTCAGCAACAACAACCGTTTCAGCAGCAGCCCATACAACAACAACAGCAGCAGCAGCAGCCACAGCAGGGGGCACAGCCTGCTCAGTGAAGATTCCAGGGTGGTAAGCCAAGAAGAGTTTTTGAGAAGCCTCCCTCAACCTACGCAGATTTGTTGCAGACATTGTTGGGTTTGAACCTGGTAGAGAAGAGAACTCTGGCACCTATAACGGGAACTCCTCCGTATGGCTATGATGCAAGCAGGCACTGTGATTTTCATTCTGGGGCTCCGGGCCACGATGTAGAGGGTTGCCATGCTTTCAAGCATGTGGTGCAGGATCTTTTGGACAACAAAGCTATCAATTTCGGAACAGCAGGTCCGAATATAGTGCAGAAGCCCATGCCTAATCATGGGGCAAACGCCATTCTGACTGAGGAAGGGTTGAATCTGGTTATGAATGTTGATGATTTAAAGACACCGCTGAGCGAGATAAAAAGCAGATTGTTGCAAGGGGGTGTGTTTATCCAGGATGTGACGAGTATTGCTTAGAATGTTGGACCCTAGCTGGGGGGTGTGATGATTTGAAGAAAGGCATTCAGGCTTTAATTGATGACGGCACATTGCAGTTTGACCGAGCAGCAATTGAAGAGCCTACAGGGGCAGTAGCAGATAATCAGAGTGATGTGGCCACTGTAACGATTCCTCGGAAGACAATCACTATAACAGCACCGGCTCAGCGACCGCCGATCACCATAACTAAGGCCGAACCAATCCCGTACGAGAGCACAAAAGCAGTCCTATGGTCATATGGGTTGGAAGTGTATTGTGACGGAATAAAGATTGATGTTAATAAACAGCCAGCCGAGACTGTGGACAACGTTGTTGGTTCAGGAGGTATGACAAGGAGTGGTAGGATCTTCATATCGCCTGAAGTGGAGGCCGAAAGACTGGCAAAGGGGAAAGGAAAAGTGGTTGAAAATGTCCCAGTGCAGGCAAGCGAAAAAGCATCGGCATTGAAAGATGTAGAAGAGTTCATGCGCTTGATTCGAAAAAGTGATTATAAGATTGTGGAGCATCTGCAACAGACGCCTTCAAAGATATCTATCCTGTCGTTGCTCTTGTGTTCTGAAGCTCACAGAAATGCTTTGCTGAAAGTCCTGGATACTTCCTTCGTACCCCAAGACGTCTCCGTGAATCAGCTGGAAGGAGTGTTGGCACATGTGAATGCAGGCTACAGCTTGGGCTTTACCGACTTCGATTTGACCCCTAAGGGGAGAGATCATAATATGGCGTTGCACATATCTATTGAGTGTAGAGGATCAGTAATGTCGCATGTATTGGTCGACACCGGCTCATCCTTAAATGTGCTGCCCAAGAAAGCGATGATGAAGCTAGATGTCAGAGGAATCCTGTGCACGCCCAGTGACCTGGTAGTCAGGGCATTTGATGGCACGCGGAGAACAGTCTTTGGATCGATAACATTGCCTCTACAGGTGGGGCCGGAGGTGTTTGCGACGGAATTTTATATCATGGATATACAACCTACATATAATTGCCTGCTCGGAAGACCCTGGATTCATGAGGCTGGGGCAGTCACATCTACCCTGCATCAGAAGTTAAAATATATGGTCGGAGACAGCGTAGTCACCGTATGCGGAGAAGAAGACATCCTGGTCAGCCATCTGTCGTCATTTAAATATGTGGAGGTCGATGGAGAGATCCACGAAACACCCTGCCAGGCATTTGAAGGGTTGCGTATCAAGGACAAAGGTCCCGGGCCGAGCAAAGTGTCGGAGATAGTCGTCTCGTCGTATAAAGAAGCCCAAGCTCTGGTGGAGGCAGGAGAAGCAAAGGGCTGGGGCAAAGTGCTGGATATTCCTGTGAAGATGGACCGGTTCGGGCTGGGATACCAACCGTCGTCGTCAACACCTGCTGTGGGGGCACCCCGTTTCAGAGGGCCAATAACCATCTCTACCAGTGGAGTATGTCATGAAACCATCAATGCTGCTTCGGAGTCTAACGAAGGAGACAGCGACTGTGATATGGATGCCTGGATTCAGCCAAGCACACCAGGACAGGGACTGTGCAACTGGTCTATTCAGGAGCTTGTTCCTGTGACTCTTAAACAGTAATGCTTTGTTTTATTAATTGTTGAACAATCTGATGTCTTGCCCGGGGCATCAAGATTTGCTTAGGGTTGTGCTGTTATGAACATTGTGTGTTAATCATTAAATAAATGGCGTTTTTTTCATGTGCAAATATTTCGATCTCTGTCTTTCTTGTTTTGTATTTTTCAATAAAATGGCAACGGGGTTATTCGCTTTATACGCCTTTTGAAGCATTTAACCATTCTTTTTGCAGGATAACATTTTCAGATGACATCCTTGAACCACCTATGACTCGTCCCGACTTTGAGCACCCGGTATTTCAGGCCGAAGAAGAGGTTGTCGAAGATAGCGACGTTCCGGTAGAGCTGTCTTGGTTGGTGAAGCAAGAGGAAAGAGTCATTCTGCCTCACGAAGAGGTCATCGAAATTATCAACTTGGGGTCGGAAGGGGTCGAGAAGAATATTCGTATTGGAGCCGCGCTGCAGAGCGATATCAAGCGAAGACTGGTTGAAATGCTCCGAGAGTATAGTGATGTATTCGCTTGGTCGTATGAAGATATGCCAGGGCTCGATACAGATATGGTTGTGCACCGTCTGCCACTGAAAGAAGAATGTCCACCGGTCAAACAAAAGCTTCGCAGAACTAGACCAGACATGGCAGTAAAGATCAAAGAGGAAGTTCAAAAACAGTGGGATCCTGGTTTCCTGGCTGTGACAAAATATCCCTCATGGGTTGCTAACATCGTACCAGTGCCAAAGAAAGACGGCAAGGTTCGGATGTGCGTGGATTATAGGGATTTGAATAAAGCAAGCCCAAAGGACAATTTTCCACTTCCTCATATCGACGTGCTAGTTGATAATACTGCTCAATACTCCGTATTCTCCTTCATGGATGGCTTTTCAGGCTATAATCAGATTAAAATGGCGCCAGAGGACATGGAGAAGACTACTTTCATAACGCCTTGGGGAACATTTTGCTACAAAGTGATGCCCTTTGGCTTGAAGAATGCTGGGGCAACGTATCAGCGTGCGATGACGACTCTTTTCCATGATATGATGCATAAAGAGATCGAAGTTTATGTTGACGATATGATTGCCAAATCCCAGACGGAGGAAGAGCATCTCATGAATCTGCTGAAGTTGTTCAAAAGGCTTAGGAAGTTCAGGCTGAGCTGAACCCTAACAAATGCACCTTCGGGGTGAGATCGGGTAAACTGTTGGGGTTTATCGTAAGCGAAAGAGGAATAGAGGTTGATCCCGCTAAAATAAAAGCAATTCAAGAGATGCCGACACCTAAAACAGAAAAAGAGGTGCGCGGGTTTTTAGGGAGGTTGAACTACATTGCCCGGTTCATATCTCACCTGACTGCTACGTGTGAACCATTATTCAAACTGTTGAAGAAAGGTCAAGCTGTAACGTGGAACGAAAATTGTCAAAAGGCATTCGATAAGATAAAGCAGTATTTGCAGGAGCCTCCTATTTTGATACCCCCAGTGGCAGGGAGACCCTTGATTATGTATTTGACAGTTCTTGAGGGAAGCATGGGTTGTGTTCTCGGTCAACACGACGAGACAGGAAGAAAAGAGCATGCAATTTACTACTTGAGTAAGAAATTTACAGATTGTGAATCTCGATATTCAATGCTTGAGAAAACTTGTTGCGCGCTAGCCTGGGCCGCCAAGCGTTTGAGGCAATACATGCTGAATCATACAACCATGCTCATCTCGAAGATGGATCTGATCAAATATGTATTCGAAAAGCAGGCGTTGTCAGGGAGAATTGCCTGTTGGCAGATGGTCTTGACTGAATATGACATCCAATATGTCTCGCAAAAGGCTATAAAGGGGAGTGTACTGTCTGAGTACTTGGCGGAGCAGCCTATTGAAGATTACCAATCGATGAGGTTTGATTTTCCTGACGAGGATATCATGTACCTAAAGATGAAAGATTGTGAAGAACCGTTGCCAGACGAAGGACCAGAGTTGGGTTCCAAATGGAAGATGATATTTTATGGAGCTGTGAATGCTTACGGTAGCGGAATAGGGGCAATCATCACTACGCCACACGGGTCGCACATCCTGTTTACTGCCCGATTGACCTTTGCCGTTACCAATAATGAGGCCGAATACGAAGCTTGTATAATGGGGCTTGAAGAAGCCATTGATTTGCGAATCAAACATCTGGACGTATACGGAGACTCAGCTCTGGTGGTGAATCAGATCAAAGGGGAATGGGAGATACGTCAGCCCAATTTGATACATTACATGAATTATGCAAGGAGATTGCTGCCTTTCTTTGACAAGGTTGAGTTGCATCACGTACCGCGGGCAGAGAATCAAATGGCTGACGCTCTCGCCACTTTGTCTTCCATGTACAAAGTCAACTTCTGGAACGAGGCTCCCAGGATTGTCATCTCTCGGCTTGACAGACCTGCTTTTGTATTTGCTATCGATGAAGCATCCGACGACAAACCGTGGTATTTTGATATCCTTAATTTCCTGAAGAACAAAGAGTATCCGGATGGGGCATCCAGTCAAGATCAGAAGACTCTCAGGAGATTAGCGGGTAATTTCTATTTGAATTCGGACGGTGTCTTATACAGAAGAAACTACGACTTGGTGCTGCTGCGTTGCGTAGACGAGAAAGAGGCAAAGCTGCTCATGGAGGAAATACATGAGGGTACCTTTGGTGCGCATGCTGGTGGGCATGCTATGACGAGGAAGCTGCTGCGGGCAGGTTATTTTTGGCTGACTATGGAAACTGATTGTTTCAAGTTTGCGAGGAAATGCCACAAGTGCCAAATATATGCTGATAAGATCCATGTGCCTCCGAGTCCTCTAAATGTGATGTCATCGCCATGGCCATTCTCGATGTGGGGAATCGATATGATTGGAAAGATCGAGCCGACAGCTTCTAATGGGCACAGGTTCATTCTAGTAGCAATCGATTATTTCACCAAGTGGGTAGAGGCGGCGTCTTACGCAAATGTAACTAAACAGGTGGTAGCCAGATTCATCAAGAGAGATATCATTTGCCGATATGGGATCCCCGAGCGGATAATCACGGACAACGGATCAAACCTGAACAACAAAATGATGAAGGAGCTCTGTCAGAATTTCAAGATCGAACATCACAACTCCTCCCCTTACCGACCCAAGATGAATGGCGCTGTCGAGGCGGCCAATAAGAATATCAAGAAGATCGTTCAGAAAATGGTGGTGACCTATAAGGATTGGCATGAGATGCTACCTTTCGCTTTGCACGGTTATCGTACGACGGTACGCACATCAACCGGGGCAACCCCGTTCTCGTTGGTATACGGAATGGAAGCAGTACTACCGTTGGAAGTTGAGATCCCTTCTCTGAGGGTATTGCGAGATGTTCAACTAGATGAGGCAGAATGGGTGAAAGACAGGTTGAATCAACTGAGTTTGATGGATGAAAAGAGGCTAGCTTCTCTAGCATACGGTCGTTTATACCAGAGCCGAATGAAGAAAGTATATGATAAGAAGATACATCCGCGAAGCTTTCAGACGGGCGACCTTGTGCTGAAAAGGATTCTCCCGCCGCAGGCAGATCACAGGGGCAAGTGGACCCCCAACTACGAAGGGCCATACGTTGTCAGGAAAGTCTTTTCAGGAGGAGCGTTATTGTTGTCCACCATGGACGGTGAAGACTTTACGTCGCCTGTGAATTCGGACGCAATTAAAAAATACTTTGCTTAAAATTGACCCACTGGACAGAAAAAGAGAGTCCAGGCAAAAATGGGGCATCTTGGCGAACCAAAAACAGAATGAAAGGTTCGGGCAAAAGTTAGGGATAAAACTGAAAAAAAAATGTACACCCGCGAAGTTGAAAACCTACACTGGGCGGCTTCGGCAAAAAGGGGTATCCCGGCGAACTGAAAACCCGTAAAGGGCGGTTCACGCAAAAGTTAGGGATTTGAAAAGCAAATGACTGCGGTCCGAATTTGATATTACAATGAGCATCAATGCGGGAGAATATACCTGAGGGATCGATTATCAGATACAATCTCTTCGGAAGTGTGGATACCGGGAAAGCATTAGAGTCGGGCGAGTCATAGGAGGACCAGTTCGTGATGTTCATCTGCATCCCGTTGCCGACATGAGTACAAATTTAGTTTGTCAATATATTTATGCTTCTTGTGCATACTTGTATATTTGCTTTGCGTAGCTTCCTCTTTTCAGGAGTTACATCCCGTGTACAAAACTCCGCCCATTCAGGGGCCCAATCAATAAAATATGTTATTCAGTACTTGATGCTGGTTCTTTACTGTTTTGTGCATGATAAACGCCTAAGTTTACTGAAACTGGCACGTGTATAACATCACGGGCCCTTGCCGACAATTGCTAAAGCTTTGAATTAACTGAAAATAACGTCACTAACCTGAATTGATTTGGTTGCATAGGCTTGTCTTGTCTTGTTTGTGTTGTGACAGGTTTCATAGCCGTACGAGGAAGATGATCAAAAGATTGCGGTAATGAAAGACTCGACCCCCACGCAGGTCATGCATGTGCTTCCTGAAGAAGGATCGAATTCCCCGGCTAGCCGGAGCTTATCCAAAGGACATTCTCCAGCAAAGTCATTCATCCTCAGCAGAGTTTGGCGATCCCAAGAGCATAAGGCTGTATTCAGACAGTGTATCTCAAGCCGAGTTGGTTTAACCTCAGAAGATTAATATTTGTGAGCTGTATCCAGACAAGTTCACCCTCCCCCGCAGGGTCAGTTTACTCTCTCCCAGCGGAGTCAGTTGATTTTCCCAAGAGAATCATACCGCCCCAGCGGAGTTCTCTTTCCAACCAGTGTCTTCATTCCTCCCAGTGGAATTCGAAGATTAAGACTCTCCCCGGCGGAGTTTTATTTTGTCAGAATACCGTGTGATATCCGTTCGTTCTCCAGCATAAGTCCGATCATACCGAGCGCATTTGCTATTCCCCAGCAGAGTTGTATTCCCAGCAGGGTGTTACTTCAATGAGAGGTTTGGTTCAAGTTCCCAATTTCCCAGTTGAGTCGACTTCACTCTTCCAGCATTTATTTTACTGGAATAATTCTGTAGCACCTGGCTATCCCCAGCGGAGTTGGCATTATCTTCAGCATTTATTTTGCTGAAGCAGTTTCTGTACCCAGCAGTTCGAGTCTGCATTTGCATCGGCATATAGTGTCATACTTGCATCCACCAAATAAAAACGCGTAGCATTTCCAGGGCGAATGGAGCATTGCGTCATTGTCAAACACATGCATTTGAAACATGAACCAGGTTGGCTAACCGTTTGTTTCAAGTATTGTTTCTTTTGCAGGTAGAGAGAGCTCTTGCTCAAATGAATTACCTAGACATTCAAGATCTCGATGGGAGACATTCAACGAAGTGTCAGCTTTGGCATTATTCCCTGCAGAGTTATTTGTGAATTTCTCGTGTTTTCCCCGCCAGAGTGAGTAGGCAAAATTTCTCCTTATTTCCAAGCAGAGTTGTTGGTCATCAACGGGTTTCAGAAATCAGAATTTCATAGGCCACCGCTGGTTATCAGAACAGGCGTCCGGAAGTTTGGTTTTCAAATATCCCCAGTAGAGTCAGCCTCAAAGTTGCTGCAACGTCAGTGATAAGAATTTTGCGGGCCAATGGAAGGATGAGCCCGGACGAGGACAATTTTATTGACAGGTTTTCTTCGTGCTAAAAAAGTGGAGTCCTAACGTGGACAGATTTATTTCCTCATGGTTGATAAGAGGTGCTAGTCCTAACGTGGACAGGTTCGATTTTTCAGAATTGTTGGAATGTGGAGTCCTAACGTGGACATTTCTTCCAGTTTGACGGTATGTGTTAGTCCTAACGTGGACAGATTCGAGTTCTCGGTATTGATTGAGTGTGGAGTCCTGACGTGGGCAAAGTTATCCCTCTTCGTGTTGTGGGCAAAGTATGAGTCCTGACGTGGACACAGTCTTATTTCCCCAGCAAGTCAAAGACGCGCAAGTCCTGACGTGGACAGGTTCTATTACTTCAGCAGGTGGAGATGTGAATCCTGACGTGGATAGATTTATTCCTTACGTGGAAATAGAAATTTTGGTTCCTTACGTGGAAAAACAAGGCTATTCCTTACGTGGAAAGCTTCGAGTCCTTACGTGGACAAATCAGAAAGAATCGGTTTCCTTACGTGGAAAGAAGGGAGTCCTTACGTGGACAAAGCAAGGTGAAAGTTGAGTCCTTACGCGGACGTATCGGACTGGAGTCCTTACGTGGACAGATGAAGATGTATTCCTTACGTGGAAGAAAAATGATTCCTTACGTGGAAAAGAGATTGTGTTCCTGACGTGGAAAGGTGGGTCCTTACGTGGACGGAGTTGTATTCCTTACGTGGGAAGAAGAGTGTGGTTTCCTTACGTGGAAAGATATGATTCCTTACGTGGAAAAGCGATGTATTCCTGACGTGGAAAAATTTAGTCCTGACGTGGACAGATACAAAGAAGATTTATTCCTTACGTGGAAAGATTGAGTCCTTACGTGGACATATCAGATTCATTCCTTACGTGGAAAGGTGGGTCCTTACGTGGACGGAGTTGGTTTCCTTACGTGGAAAGATAGAGGTGATTCCTTACGTGGAAAGATTGTATTCCTTACGTGGAAAGATTGGAGTCCTTACGTGGACAAATCAAGATAAGATTGTGATTCCTTACGCGGAACGAACGTGGAAAGATTTTATTCCTGACGTGGAAAGTCTAGTCCTGACGTGGACAGATGTAGAGAAGAAGTTGTATTCCTTACGTGGAAGAGCGATGTATCCCTAACGTGGAAGGGTTTAGTCCTAACGTGGACGATTTATTGCTGATGAGAGGCAGACGAGCCATCCCCAGTGAAGCTGTCGAGATTTTGCCTAACGTGGACAAGTTGGGTTGAGATTTCTTTGTGTTGACGACACATGCGTCCTAACGTGGACAAGCAAAGTTTTGTTCTTGCAACGATAGAAGCTTTTCAGGCTGATGAAAATAATCCCCAAGCAGTGGCGCAGTTTATTTCTGCGGTTGGCAAATTTCTGGGTTCTTAGTATTCAACCGTCTCGTACCGCGAATGTCTGAAGGCTCCGGGCTCTTCACCCAATCGGGTCCAAGTCGCTTGAATAGGGGCAGATGTTGCACCCTAAAATTTGCTCAACCTTACTCATTTGGTTTATGTTTCAATATCATTAGCATTTACATATAGAGTCATGTACATAGTCTACACATCTGCATAGCATAAGCATAGCAAGTCATCCAACAAGCGACCAATCATTATTCTCATCTCTATGAGCCTATCAAGAGGTTATTATTCTAATTCAATCCCATTCAGGTCATCAGAAAGAATTTGGAAGCTATCAAGTCAATGGATCAAGCAGTTCATCTATCTCCCAACTGAGGGTATCTGGGGATCAACAAGTAAGTTGTGAGTTGTGAATTGAGCATGGAGAGTATGTGGACATCATGGGATATTTATAAAGTCATTTGGAGAAGGAGACAAGTCATTGGTGTGATCACAAGTATTGCAGTTGAAGGCAGCCAACTAGGGTTTCATCTGGGGTCAACTCTAGGTCAACTCTAGGTCAATTGACTGATTGAAAGGCATTAAGGGCTATTGGAAAGATGTGGGGTTCATCATTTGACATGTAAAGAAGGATAGGGTGATGTGTTAAGAAGAAATCAAGAGAAATCAAGGAGAAGAGGAGTTTCTAAATTAGGGTTTCTGTGTAAAATCCCCTAGTTTAGGTCAAATTTCCAAGCAAGATAAGTCAAAATGCAAGCTTCAAATGGATCCTTGGCCAACATGAAACTTGTAGAGGATCTCAAGATCTTTAATTTTAGTGGTGGAAGACATCAAGGAGATTTATAGAACTCAAGTTATGGTCCTTGCAAGTTACAGGTCATCTGAGGTATCTGAAATTTTGTCTATGAAAATGACTTGACTTCCAAGTAAATTTTACCCCTCAAGGAGATTTCAAATGAATTTCTGGTAAACATAAGAGTTGTTCCGCATTGTCTTAGCTTTCTAGAATGGTATAGTATGCCTTCATATGATTTATGGAACTCTACTTATGGTCTTGGCAAGCAAAGGGTATTTTGGTCATCTGAGAATTACAGGTCATTTCAAGCCTATGCCCAAAACTCATACAAGGAAGATTCAAATGAAAAACTTCACAACATCAAACTTGTTCCAAATGACATTTTGAGTCTATAAAAGTTACCATGAAAGATTGGAAAGATTCATAGCACAAGGTTTCAAAATTGGTGGATTTAATGAATAAAAATGACCTAAAAGATGAGATTTTTCATATTTTGGCCAAATGAGGTGAAATTATAGGTCATTTTGAATGGAAAAAACATTTTGAGAACATTGGATAAAGTAGAATTTTCAGCTTGGTTCAAATTTTGAGAGTTATTCAAGGTTACTTGCAATGAATGTTACATAAGCCAAATCCAAGGGAAATCATACATGGGAAGTTTCTCCAAGCTTCTAGGAGTTTCTAAATTCACATATATATTGATATGAAGAGGTTCATGCAAGGGTTGGTGCTTCATATTGTTCATAAACACAAAGTTTCATACACTTTCTCCCACTTGCAAAATCAATTCAAACTCTCCTAAATTCTCATTAATCTTCACATTTTCTGATTGGATCTTCATCATCATCATCCAAGGATCATAATTCACATCAAGATTGGTGAAATTGAAGGAGGATTCGAGCTGTGCAAGTTGATCATCCAAGAAGCAAGAATTTTGGAATTGGGAGATTCAAAGCCTTGGAGCATCATTGGTTGCATACAGAACTCATAATCAAGTTCTTGGATCATTTTTCCATTCACTTCAAGCCTTGGATCAAGAGGTTTAGCATCTGTTTTCATCAATTGCACCAGGTATGTTTCTCATTCGAATTGGCTGTTTTGGTTAGAATTGCTAGGTTTTGATAGCATAGAAAGGTTAAGCTAGGATAGATGACTGAGTTTGGTGAGTTTGGAGAGCTTTCATGGAGTTTGCCATAGGTGTATCAAATCTGTTAGGGTTTGTATCTCTTGGATTAGAGCACGAAAATCTTAGGTGAATGGCTTGTTATGATCAGCATAAGACATAGATAATGTTAGGGTAGAATTGAGCAAGCTTTGGAGAAGTTGATGATAGGTATTAATGGTGGAATCAGACTGTTGCACCTATCGGGTTGGTTGATTGAGTGAGTTTTAGGAGGAGTTATGGTTATGGTTGTGTAGAGGCAAGTTTTTAGAGCAACTTTGCTATTGGAGTCGTGAGGATTCATGGCGGGACGAGGGAGAACAGAGCTCTTGAATGTGCATGCATGGCTAGGGTTTTCAGGCATTAGGGTTGGCTGGAGGTTGAAGAAGGTCTGGGAGCCACACGATCTGATCCTTGACTTTGACCGGGAGACTCAATCAATGGCCACGATTGGAGAAGAAAAACGGAGGGAAATTTAAACCATGAAACGCCCCGTTTCATTTATTCTATCAGATTGGGCTTCAAATTCGCTTGCTATACACACCCCCTCAAACCAAGCCCAACTAATAATGAACTGAATTGCTTGCTATTCGCACCGTTTTTCCTTTTTTAATTTTTGTTTATTTTCTGATGCTTTCTGGGCCTCGCGCATATGTGATATTAACACCCCCGGTCTGGGCCCGTTTCCTCTTTTTCAAATGAATTCCTTACTTGCTGCACCCTCCATCTCATTAATTCATTTTATTTTCCTTTAAAAAAACATTAAATCTTTCAAAAATAATAACAAATTGTAAAATGCATATTTTTCATTGGTTGTTTTTGCATTCTTTTCATAATTTTGTCAAGAAAATTGTCATACAAAAAAATTAATATTTCATTTCATTTTAATATTTTTGGCACATTTTTCTTTTAAATAGGTGTAAATGTTATTTTGTTTGATACATGAATTTGGTGATTTTAGTTTGCATAGTTGCTTTAATATTTTTAATCCATTCTTTTTAGGTTGGTTAGTAGATAATGATAGCTTGTATATAAAATTTAGTTCCCATTTTTAGGACTTAACTTTAGGTGTTTAGTGTAGGTGTGGATAACGTGAGCAATTAGGGTTTAAGTGATGACTTAGAAGAATTGAATCATTTCCCTTAGGATTTAGAGACTGAAAGTTTGGGATATGGGACTATAGGGACTATGGGTAGTTATTAGATCCCTTAGAAATTATTAGGATTCCCCTACTGCTATTATTACTGTCTATATTTGTTTGACTGGTGTGGTGTGCCCTCTGGGGATTATTGTTTGTTTGTGTGGGTATTGGGATTGCTTGGGGATTGGGAGAGATGAAGACTTGTGATGATGAAGCCATTGGAGATCCAGAGACTGAAGACCAACCTCCAGAGTTGAAGAGGAGATTCTTGCTAGCAGCTGTTGAGGAGACTAGGGTTTAGGAGCTAGGCAGAGCTCTAGATTAGAAAGCTTGTTTCTCAAACATGGAATGCCTTGTCTGCATCCATCCTTTCTCTATGATTCAAAGTCTCTTTCAAATATCTACCTCCTTCCTTTGGGAGGATCAGTGAGTGTATTTGAAAGATAGAACTTTTGAGGGAAAAATTATCTGTATAATGTTAACAGTTGATGAACCACCCTTGGTAGGTAATTGACTGTCTAACATTCATTCACTTCATCTTGTTGATTGATGTTCATCCTGGAGATTGAGACTTGAAGAAAAGCCATTGCAGATTGAAGACTGATAATGAAGACCTTGCTTGCAGGCTGTGGAGATGGAGATTGATGCTTGTAGCTGATTGGAGGTGACTTGAAGATAGGTGTTGATGCAGAGCTGCTGTGGTCGTTTATTTTAGTTATTATTCATTTCTGATGTATTGTTTGGTTTTCCTGACTGTATTGTTTGCTGTTAACCTGTTGGGTTGAAAGTGAAGTCTGTTCACTTTTGCCTATTGTTTTCTAGGTTCGAGGTTGAGTGGGACTCCCTTGCCTCGCTTGTATTGTTGCATCCATGCATTTTCCTGCTTTACTGTATATATTTGCTATTGTTTCTGTTCCCGTCTATTCCCTTAGGATCTCTGTTTCTCTCTGCGCAAGAGAGGAACATGATAGACACTAGGTCTCGACCCATGCATGATAACATTAGGTTAGTTTGATTCCCTTCGCAACCATAGTTTAGAGTTCTGCCTCTTCCTTTCTCAAAATAAACAGAAAAACACAATAAAGACTTCAAACACAATAAAAGACACTTCTTCCGTAAAAGAATATGAACTCATCAAAACGTCGTTTGTGTCCGCTGGGACTGTTAATCAGAAAAACCCTTTTTCAGAAGGAATAAAATCAATCAGGACAGACTTGTGTCGTACGTGGCCCGAACTACGTTTGCTCTGATCTTTCATGCTGTATGAAAGTACGTAGGCATAGGATGCGATATCCTAGCGAGCAACCTTCCCCTCCTTTCCCGTAGGTAGGCGAACTACGTTGACTCTGATTTCTCGTTTCAGACGGGAATACGTAGGCATAAAGTGCGATACTTTGCCGAGTCATTTTCTTCTTTTTTTAACCCTTAACCCTTAGTTTAGATAGAATAACAATCCATACCCGAAAACAAGCGTGGATCCCGTCGAGTACGACGGACGTGAGGGGTGCTAATACCTTCCCCTTGCGTAACCGACTCCCGAACCCAGGATTTGGTTGCGATGACCATTCCTTTCCCCGTTTTGCGGTAGGTTTACCTCGAGCGTTTCCTTTCCCTCCGTTGGGATAAATAACGCACGGTGGCGACTCTTCTGTTCAGCCGGCGCCGATTTTCGCAGTAGCGACACAACCCTCGATTCCAAATCTCTTCGCATTTGTAGGAAAAACACTTGCGTGCAAGGTTAGTTTAAGATATCTTCCCCTTCCTTTTAAGCTTCACGGGATAAGTATTAGAAATCAGAAAGTAGTACCAAATACGGTAGTGGCCGTGTCACGAAAACCGGAGCTACAACAAGCAAAAGGAATACAAGCAATAAAAACACTCACTTTGAAACAGAAAGACAAAGAAAAAGAAATCTTCTACTCCATCACCAAATATATTACATCTATCCTATTTGGTGGCGGCCTCCACTAACAGGCGGGTCTCTATGTATCATTTCTTCTACTTTTTTGACACCACTGCATAAGTCTTGACACCAACAACAACTCCTAAATCTTCCATAAAGTTACCAACTTGTTCTTTAAATAAGTCTCTTCTTGAGATAAGTCATAAGGGAGGTAGACATAAGTTCCTCTCTCGGACAAAAATTGGTTTTGAAATTATTGCATAATATCTCGAAGGCATATCGAGATAAAAATCACATATATTTGCATGGGACGCCTCAATATAGAGCATAATCAGGTAGTATCATTTCTTGAAATTATTCATATTGTTAGTATACACCTTGAACATCGTATTACCTTCCACTCTAAGTCATCTGAACTACACTCGATCTTGAAAATATGAAGAAAAAGAATCAATATTGGCATAATCTTCTTGTAATCACACAAATAGTGGAAGACCTTAACGCAGGCCTAGACTATTGAATGTAGTTGCGAAGGAGAAACCACCCAAATGGTTAAAGATGCCCACTTCAAAGTCATTAAAGGGAATTTGTAAACCTATATATGAGAAAATAAGAAATTATGATGTGGAATGACATATCCTTCGTACATGTTGCACAACCTTTTGTCCTCTTCCAAAAGGAGTACCCCTAGTTCGAGGAGGAGCCCTCTCGATAAAAAGATGGTCCAAAGCTCCTTTATCCACGAATATGTAACTAGTGTCTAACATCTTCTAATCAACTAATTTCATTGGGTCTTCGTTCCATGCGTCCAAAGTTTTGATAATTGTTTTGGTCTATTTCAATTTTACTTACAATACATAAAAAAGAACGAACATAAGTATTGACATAAGATTGAGATTCCAACCACCACATTACATTTCTATCTGTGAGGTCACAACCAAAAGTGTGATGATATGCCCTGATGTAAGTCAGAGCCTTTTGTTTTTGTTTGAAGTCGCTCACGACAGTTGGATTCGTCAAGGGAAAAGTTGGGTAAGTAAACCCCGTGTTAATTTCCATATAATCATTACCATTAACCATCTCTCGATTCTCGGCATCAATATTTCCTTTAGATTCTTCCATAATCGTCTTTGCATGAACCATATCATATGACAAGTATGGGAGGGAAATATATATTGTTTGTTACCTTTAAATAAGGGTGATTCCCGATGCGAGTGCAAGTCAGACCACCAGAATTCTGCGAGAGGTTTCAGAATATTGATTGGCGAAAAACTATAACAAAAGATTAATTTTATAATAGAAAATGAAACTAGAGAATCCTTAAAACTTACATGCAGAGAAAGTAGGAAAAAATTTGTCCCTTTAATCTTCATTCATTAACATGCACATGAACCTTCATTCCTGAACACTAGCTAGGAACACGACATATATATATATATATATATATATATATATATATATATATGTGTGTGTGTGTGTGTGTGTGTGTGTGTGTGTGTGTGTGTGTGTGTGTGTGTGTGTGTGTGTGTGTGTGTGTGTGTGTGTGTGTGTGTGTGTGTGTGTGTGTGTGTGTGTGTGTGTGTGTGTGTGTGTGTGTGTGTGTGTGTGTGTGTGTGTGTGTGTGTGTGTGTGTGTGTGTGTGTGTGTGTGTGTGTGTGTGTGTGTGTGTGTGTGTGTGTGTGTGTGTGTGTGTGTGTGTGTGTGTGTGTGTGTGTGTGTGTGTGTGTGTGTGTGTGAGGGCAAGGTTCCTTTATTACTTTGTTTTAATGATTTCAAAACTAGGAAATTTCATACTTGTGTATTTTGCATGGTGTCACCTTATATAAGCATGCATTCATCGTTTTTAAATGTGAACAAAGATCCACATACATGAATATAAGCATAAAGGATCATACTTTATGTCTAAAATGTATTAAGTCAATTTTGATGCATTAGGTCGACTCACATTGGGTCTAGGTCGACTCAAAACTAAGAAAAATGGTGTTTGAAACATTCTGGCATACGTGCGTCCACACACAAACCCTGTATAGGTCGACACACATTGTTAGATACAAGTTTAAAGCACTCTGGCCTGCTTGTGTTGACACACAGACCCTATGTAGGTCGACGCATACTGTAAGAAGCAAATTTGTAACTTTCTGGCCTTCATGCGTCGACGCAAGCCCTGGCTGCAGGTCAACACATAGTCTCCATTCATGCGTAGATTTGCATTCTGTCCTGTTCAGATCAACTCACAGTTATTGGAGGTTGACCTCTTGCGCATTTTTACTTAATTTTTTGCATCTTTGTGATTCCAAAAGCCTGTTTTTCTGTTATACTTTCATTCTCATATATATGCTCATATGCATCGTTTACAAAATAATAAGAATATTTGAAAATATACATTGATTTGCTCTTCATCTTCACTCTCACACATGCATTCTTCAACAATCACACATAATCATCTTTGTCGATCTTTGCTTTGTCGAGGTGATAATGTCACTACGCCAAAATTGATATTTTGTATCACCTAATTTAATAGCGCTTTTAAAAAAAAGTGCTATTAAAAAGGAAACAAACACATCTATAATAGCGTTTTATAGTAAAGCGCTATTATATAGTACAGAGAATGTGATTTTGATAGCACTTTGTAAAAAACCGCTATTATAGATCTTCAATAAGATAGCGCTTTTTGAAAAAGCGCTACTAAAATGTTGCACTAAAATAGCACTTTTATAAAAGCACTATTATTAAACTATCCTATGTTCACTAAGATAGCGCTTTTTAAAAAAACGCTACTAAAATATGTCACTAAAATAGCGCTTCCAAAGAAACCACTATCCTTTGTTAGCATTAGGCACTAAGATAGCGCTTTTAAAAAAGCGCTACTAAAATATTTCACTAAAATATTAAACTATCCTTTGTTAGAATTACTAAAATGAATTAAAAGACCAAAGTCCTTTTCCATATGTTTTTTTTCGTTTTGGCGCAAACTTTTTGCTACTACCGCAAAAAACAAAACATATCATCATTGTCACTCATCTTCTTCATTGATTCACCGCCGTCACTCATCTTCTTCATTGATTCACCGTCACTCATCTTCTTCATCGATTCACCGTCACTGGAATAAAAAGAGGAAACACGGGAAAGAAAGAACAAAGAAAACCCATTCTCCGTCGATCTCAGCCCTTGATCATCAGCTCACCACCGTCACCCTTCTCTTCATTAGTATCCGGTAATCTTTCTTTTCTCAGATTACTGCTTTGTGTTGTAAATTGTAAAATCAGGGATTTGAATTTGAAGATAATTTAGTTTCTACCCTTGCTTTGTATTGATATGAGGTATTATTGTCAAATTAAGAATATGATAGTAACTTTTGTCCGGTCATGGACACAGCTTGGACTTTATAGTTTTGTAATGATGATGTCCATCTATCTTGACATTGTCAAGATTGTTGAAGCTCATGACAGTTTGCCTTTAGATTATCCTTATGACAGTGTTTGAAGTTTTGCTACTTTGGGAGTTTTTGTTTGGTTTTTTTTTTAAATGACAGCAGTTTATTTAGTTTGGACAAAGACTCTCCATATGTGTTTGGAATCCACAGCCTGTTACAATAGGAGTTAGGAAATTGAAAGACTCTTTAATTAAGGACATTATGTTCCAACATATAGAGAGAACCTGCAAACTAATGTGATTGGCATCAGAGAGAACAGATATACCAGCATCGGTGATTGCACACCTAGATACATCAAGATCGTTGAGCTGTAGGCAGTTGTCTGCAATCGCAACCAAGCTTGCATCAGTAATGTTCCAGCATCCATCGAGATTTAGTACTTCAAGAGTTCCGCCGTGTAGTCTGGTCATGGCGGAAACTATGTTATCGGTCAAGTTCCAGCAACCTGTAAGGTTCACCTTGATGAGTCCATCTATCTTGACATTGTCAAGATTGTTCAAGCTCATGACAGTTTGCCTTTAGATTATCCTTATGACAGTGTTTGAAGTTTTGCTACTTTGGGAGTTTTTGTTTGGTTTTTTTAAATGACAGTAGTTTCTTTAGTTTTCTTTAGTTTGGACAAAGACTCTCCATATGTGTTTGGAATCCACAGTCTGTTACAATAGGAGTTAGGAAATTGAAAGACTCTTTAATTAAGGATATTATGTTCCAACATATAGAGAGAACCTGCAAACTAAGGTGATTGCACACCTAGATACATCAAGATCGTTGAGCAGTAGGTAGTTGTCTGCAATCGCAGCCAAGCTTGCATCAGTAATGTTCCAGCATCCGTTGAGATTTAGTACTTCAAGAGTTCCGTCGTGTAGTCTGGTCATGGCGGAAACTATGTTATCGGTCAAGTTCCAGCAACCTGTAAGGTTCACCTTGACGAGTCCAGCCTCAAAATTCTCCAAAAGTGGGAGAAGGCCTGCGTCTGTTATGCTGTATAGTCTAGTCAGATCAACATGCTGAAGTTGGGGACACAGCTTCCCGATCATAGCCAGACTAGCACATCCGATACCGTGGCAGTTTTTAATTGTTATAGATCGAAGAGACTCACAAGGTGAAAGCATAGATACTTCCACCTCAATGTCTTTAATCTGATCTGGTATTACAGAGGAAACTCTTCACAGTACAGTAACTAACTTTATCCGGAGAGCACCCCTTAGACGGCATTTCTACGATAAGCATTGAAACAAATTTAGTGTTAACCCTCATTTCCACGCCATCGCTGGTGATGTTTCTGGCTGTGCGGCTGTTGGTGCTAATCGTTGGTATTCTGCTCATTTCCACCCTCATTTCGGTTCTTGTTTTTACGAGGACGGGTGATTTTCTTGGTGAGCTGAAGTCTATTTCTCCGGCCTATTTTTGTAACTAAAAATTGCAAATGTGAGTTTTGTCTCCTTGGAGAAAAGGCTAAGAAACTGTAGAACTTACTTTATTCCACCAATTAAAATGATCCCCAAAACCATGGGAGCAGTCTGAACATAATTCATTCCTGTAAACAACAAAGACAACAAGAAAACAAACTCAAAATTAACAATTAAAGAGAAACATGCATTTTCAAAATGTAGAATGACAATGAATGCTGCTAAACCCTATCTTTCCATATATGCTTCATGTATGACTAATGCTTGCTAATGCACACAACTCACTATATAAAAAGAATCACCATACCTGTGATGAAGAACTCTACAATCACAGTGTATACAAAAGTAATAGGAATAAGGATTTATCTGTAGGAACCTTATCTGCATGCATGAAATTTCAATTAAAATATCTTTAAAACATAAACTTGGTACATTATAGAACTACGGCAAAAAAAGGTTTACAAATTTACCAGAGGATACAACTCTTGCGGACGGTTCTTAAATGGAGTGCCACTTAATGCCCATTTGAATGTAGATTCTAAAGAAAACTCATTTTCAAAACACAGAAACAGACACTAAATCAAAATTGACCTCATCTAGTATGATTCGGTGCCACTTTACAGCGTGTAGAGCTGGCATAGCATTTGATTTATTTTTCTTAACTTGCTGGGAGTGTTTTGCTTGATATATTTCTCTTAACAACATTTGATTGATTTATTGAGTTTGGTGTAAGGAGAATAACTCCTTTTTGTTTATTATATTTCATTTGACAGTGTGCAGTGTAAGTATTTCTATTATTCAAATCTTCGCTGTTTGTATGGTTCTGCCGTTTTTTGAAGCTATCTTTTTTCAGGTGTCTGAATCGTATATATATATATATATATATATATATATATATATATATATATATATATATATATATATATATATATATATATATATATATATATATATATATATATATATATATATATATATATATATATATATATATATATATATATATATATATATATATATATATATATATATATATATATATATATATATATATATATATATATATATATATATATATATATATATATATATGCCCTTATAGGACTAAGACCTTGAAATTGGGCGTATGATTCATAGGTAGAACATAATTTGGTTGTTAAAAGCAGTTGTTAACTAGTTATATATATTACGTGTTAGGAAATATGGATTGGAAATGGATGTTTTCCAGTCGAGCGTCAAAAGAATACGAAGATGGGGTACAAGAGTTTGTTAGGTTTGCTATTAGTCATGCCGAAGACACTAGTAAAATCATATGCCCTTGCTTAAAATGTTGTTATACGGATGTTAGTGCAAATGTTTTGGAAGATCACTTAATATGTAATGGAATTGATAAAAGTTATACATGTTGGATAATGCACGGAGAAAAAAAACCAAGTCAACAAAGAGGAGCAATGGGAGAGATAAATCAAATGATTTTGAAAAAGATACAAATTATGAGTTTGATTGAGTTGAAGAATTTGTGAATGTAATTGAAAAAGATCTTCGCGATTGTACTCAAATGTTTGAGAGGCTAGTAAGTGATGCAGAGACTCCATCGTACGAAGGATGTACTAAATTTACAAGATTGTCTGTGGCCTTAAAATTGTATAACTTAAAAGCACGCCATGAATGGTATGATAGGAGTTTCACAGACTTGTTGACTCTGTTAAATGAGATTTTGCCTAAGAATAATGTGCTCCCTAGTCGAACCTATGAGGCTAAACGATTGTTATGTTCTATTGGAATGAGTTATGAGAATATACATGTTTGTCCGAATGATTGCATTTTATTTCGCAACGAGTATGCATCATTAGATATGTGTCCTAAATGTAGTGCCCCACGATATAAGAAGAAAGAAACAACTCCAGCCAAAACACTATGGTATTTTCCGATAATACCAAGATTTAGGCGCATGTATCGTAATGCGGAAGATGCGAAGAACTTAACATGGTATGCAAAAGAAAGGGTTGTCGATGGAATGCTCCGACATCCTGCAGATTCTCCTCAATGGGCAAAATTTGATCATGATTACCCAAATTTTGGCCAGGAAGAAAGAAACCTACGTCTCACATTGTCTACTGATGGAATAAACCCTCATGGTATTCAGAGTAGTAAACTTACTTCTTGGCGGTGATTTTGTTGATTTATAACCTACCTCCATGGCTATGCATGAAGCGCAAGTACATGATGTTGACTATGTTAACTTATGGGCCCAAGCAACCAAGAAATGATATAGACATATACTTGGCTCCATTAATTGAAGATTTAAAGCATATGTGGGAGGCAGGTGTAGAGGTATATGATGAGTATAAAAAGGAATCCTTTCAATTGAGGGCTATGTTATTTGGAACAATCAATGATTTTCCTGCATATGAGAATCTATCAGGCTATAGTGTCAAAGGAAAACTTGCATGCCCCGTATGTAAAGATAATACACATTCAATACAGTTGGATCATTGTATGAAAAATGTATTTCTTGGACACCGTAGATTCTTAAATACCAACCATCATTTTCAAAAATGGGGAAAAGCATTTAATGGTGAATCTGAAGAAAAAAGAGCTCCTGTGCCTTTGACGGGCGATCAATTATACCAAAAGGTAAAGCTTTTGAGCACTAATTTTGGGAAGCCTTTTTCAAGTGAACTTGCCACGGGGGGTGGAAAAAAAAGTCAATTTTCTTTGAATTGCCGCATTGGAAGTCATTGTATGTTAGACATTTCCTGGATGTGATGCATATTGAAAAAAATGTTTTTGAAAGTGTCGTTGGTACATTACTCAATCTTCCAGGAAAGTTTAAGGATGACCTTAAGGCAAGGTTAGACCTGCAAAGTATGGGATTAAGAAATGAATTAGGGCCAGTTAAGAGGGAGGGTAAGCGTACATTTCTACCTCCAGCAGCTCATACTCTGTCAAGAAAAGAGAAAAAGATCTTATGTAAGGTTCTTCAGAATGTTAAAGTTCCAGAGGGCTACTCACCAAACATTAAGAGTTTGGTATCTATGAAAGATCTTAAACTGAAGGGTTTAAAGTCTCATGATTGTCATGTTTTAATGGAGAACTTTCTTCCGGTAGCTATACGTCCCATTTTACCAGAAAATGTGCGATGGACCATAACTAAACTTTGTTTTTTC
Organism: Lathyrus sativus; assembly: GCA_963859935.3. Classification (NCBI taxonomy): domain Eukaryota; kingdom Viridiplantae; phylum Streptophyta; class Magnoliopsida; order Fabales; family Fabaceae; genus Lathyrus; species Lathyrus sativus. Next base: position 361,130,882 of record OZ012738.1, read on the forward strand.
TTCAAAGCTATTTGTAGCAAAGTTATTGACCCTGAGAAGTTGCCGACATTACAAAAGGAAATTGTTGTCACATTATGTGAGCTTGAGATGTATTTTCCACCCTCATTTTTTGACATAATGGTTCATCTCACCATCCATCTTATCATGGAAATACAATATTGTGGACCAGCTTATATGAGGTGGATGTACCCGATTGAGCGTTACATGAAGATAATAAAAGGGTACGTGAAGAATCGAAGTCGACCAGAGGGTTGCATTGTTGAACGATATTTAGTTGAAGAAGCTATTGAGTTTTGTAATGAATACCTCTATAATGTTGAGTCCATAAGGCTTCCAATGTCACGACACTCTGGAAAAACAATAGGGGAAGGGATTGGTGCAAGTAAACTAGTCACCATGTCAGACATCGAATTGGAGCAAGCACACTTGTATGTACTACACAATGCTAATGAGGTTGAGCCATATGTTGAAAAGCACAAGGAAATCCTTCAAAGTTTGAACCCTAACAGGAGTGAAAATTGGTTAACAAGAGAGCACAATAAAAGTTTTATATCGTGGCTAAAAGAACACATTTTTTCAGAATTTGCAAAAAATCCTGCTTCAATTTCTGAAAGATTGAGATGGCTAGCAAATGGTCCAAATTCACATGTTCTCTCGTACTCTGGTTATATAATTAATAAGTATACATTTTATACGAAAGACCATGATCATCAAAGCACTATGCAAAATAGCGGTGTCACACTCGTAGCTGAATCTGTGCATATCTCAAGTTCCAAAGACAGAAATCCCGCATTTTCCAAATTGTCATATTTTGGGGTCATTGAACGTATTTGGGAGTTGGATTACTCATGCTTTGAAGTGCCTGTGTTTGGTTGCAAGTGGGTTGACAACAACAATGGCCTTCAAGTTGACCTTGGGTTCATGAAGGTCGATCTTAATAAAGTGGGGTATAAAGACGAGCCTTTTATTTTGGCATCACAAGCTCACCAAGTATTCTATGTCACTGATCCTGCCGATGAAAAATGGTCTATTGTGTTTCTAAGTAACAAAATAAATGATCAAAAAACTCAAAGTATAGATGTTGAGGATGATCCTTTCTTTAATACATCACAATCCCTTGAGGATGAACTAATTGTATATGATATTCTTTATATGAGAAACAATCACAATGATGGGATTTGGATCAACCCATCATTTTTTGTATCTAGAAAACACAAAAGTAGGAATCCAATTACAAGGAAGAGGAAAAGACCGACTTGAAAATTTGTGGAATCACTTGAAAATTGTCTTTAATGTGAGTGAATAAAATGTTGTTTAAGAATGATATAATACTAGCTCTTACTGTATAAAATTGTCTTTAATTGTGTTTTATGTTTGTCTGAGTTTGCATTAGTAACCGCAACCACAAATATAATACTAGCTCTTACACTTTTTACAGGTTAAATATGGTTTCTACTAATGATGAAGGTGGTTCGTCTAGTACGAAAACAGTTGGTAAACGTGGTGTGACTCGGTTGCAAAAAATTCACAAAGCCAAAAGCAATGGAAAAAGGATTGAGGTAAAATAGCTAGATTTTTGTGAGACCTCTGATTGTCTTAGAATATTAGTGAGATTGATGATTATTTATTTGCACTCTAATTTTGTTATAGGTTCAATGGAATGCAAGAGGTCAACCAATCAAGCATAATAGCAAGAATTTTGCTAGTTATATTGGTGTCACGGTTCGTCGGTTAGTTCCAATTAGTTTGGACAATTGGAGTGCGAAAGAAAATAAAGAGGATGTAGGGGTTTATAAACAAAACATTTAGGATGAAATTGAAGTAACACACTAACTCAAGCTTGTTGTAAAATTTTAATTCCATAAGTTATCTGTTTGGATGTTTAAGTAACCTGAACAGTGTTTTAATAAATTGAGTTGTTTGCAGAAAGCTTTTGTAATTGGCGAAGAACATCGTGCATTTATATATAAAGAAGCTGGAAAGTTGCACCGGGCATTCAGGACAAAAATGGCAAAGTTCTATCTAAGAGATAGTAAGGGTGGTTTTGTTAAACATCGAACGACAAAATATTCTTACTGTATAAAACAAGAGGATTGGGATAAATTTGTAGCTCAGCGTCTGACTGAAAAATTTCAGGTAATAACTTGTCATTATTTATCTCTCCTCTTATGCCTATGTAAGAGCCTCTGATACCGTCTGTAACGGATAGTAGAGGGACAAACTGAATTAGATACCTTGTAACAGAAATAATGCTCTCCTTTGCATCAAATTTACAAAGAGCTCTTGCCTCATCAATGTTTACGAATATTAAATCTGCATAATTTCCTGTTGAATTAGATACCTTGTAACAGAAACAATGATCTCCCTGTTAAATGAACAAGTACAAGTTACATACAAAGATATAATGTTTGTGATCTAAATGTCTCTCAATGCAGGAGGCATCTGAAACTGAAATAGATACCTTGTAATAGAAACTGAATTAGATACCTTGTAACAGAAACAATGATCTCCCTGTTGAATGAACAAGTACAAGTTACATACAAATATATAATGTTTGTGATCTAAATGTCTCTCAATGCAGGAGACATCTGAAACTGAATTAGATACCTTGTAACAGAAACTGAATTAGATACCTTGTAATAGAAACAATGATCTCCCTGTTGAATGAACAAGTACAAGTTACATACAAATATATAATGTTTGTGATCTAAATGTCTCTCAATGTAGGAGACATCTGAAACTGTTACTGCAACGACAACACCATTACTCCTAGCTTCCATACATGCTTTTGTTATTGTTTTAATAGTAAAATATTTCATTGTAAATGTCCTACAAGTATGAAATTTGTATAATTAAGACAAGAAAACAGTAACACTACTACTAATGTCTTATAGTGCTTTTAATGCAGAAAGTTAGTAGTGAAAATCGAGAAAGAGCGTTAAATCCTCAACATCCCTATAGAAAGTCACGTTTAGGGTGTGCTCGTCTTGAAGCTGATATGGTAAGTATGTGTATAAAAGTAGTGTACAAGATTATAAATTATTTTTTTAATTGCTATGTTAATTTGTCCAAATGTATATACAGGTAGAAGAGTCGGGAGAAGATGAGATAAATCGCAGTCAAGTGTGGAAGGCTGCCCGCGTCAATAAGAATGGGGTGATTGATAATGAGAATGTTCAAAGAGTTTTGGATTAATGAGTAAGTCGAATGTTAATATTTTGGATCAATGAAAATATTTTGGATCTCGGTTAATCTTAATGAAAGTGTTCAAGTTTATTTTCTTTTAACAAGTCTTTTATACTTATCGATGTCAGGAGAAGTTAACAGAAGCTCTAACTGAAGAAGAGAGATAAGACCTTGGTCCTACGGACATATTATTTGAGGCTCTAAATCTCCCAAACTACTATGGGCGTATTAGGAGTTACGGTTTTGGGGTATGTTCTAGGGACATATTTCCACGCCAAATTCGCCCCACACAAATCGACTTTCAAAGATTGTATGGCTTTTGCAACACACTCAAAAGTATATTGGAGGTCCTAGAGAGAGAGGAGCTAGAGAGAGATAAGTTAGATAGGGAGAAGATAGAGAGGCAAAAAACCGAAGAAGTGGCCGAGAAAGAACAACCTGAAAAAGTGACACAGAGCTTGCAACAACTTGAAGATGTGGCAGAGAGGCAACAACCTGAAAAAGTGTCAACGAGCTTGCAACATCCTGAAAAAGGGACACAGAGCTTGCAACAACTTGAAGATGTGGCAGAGAGGCAACAACCTGAACAAGTGTCAAAGAGCTTGCAACAGCCTGAAAAAGGGACACAGAGGCAAGAGTTAAGTGATAAAGGTTCTTGCAAACCCTAGATCATTTGGTAATATTCCCGAGGTAATTCAAAGCAGTTCAGCTGTTTTCTGTTTAGCTGCCTCAGCAGTTTCTGTTGTTTTCTGCTTAGCAGTCTCTGTTGTTTTCTGCGTAGTTTCCTTTTTCTTCTCACCCCAAGTAACGCATAGCCCTTATTGGTTGTGTCAGCAGCAGTGTCTTTCCCTTCCTTCACCTTCTCCGCTGTAGAGCAACCAAAGGACTGCAAAATGTTCAGTCAGGGGGGATTGGGAACATCTATGTAACATAGGAAAATTAAGAAGTTTAGACAATGATTAGGACGTCTTTAATCAAAGATGAAGAAATTTTATATGTGTTGAGCCAAACATTTTCTCCATTTCTTTTGTAAGAAAGTATCCATTCAAGAGTATATGATATGTAGAACTTGCAATAATTTTATATGCTTAATTAGTAATTGTTATAGTATACACATTCAGAGGCCATAATCTTATATATAACAGCAAAGGTAACACAGTGCACGACATGACGTTACCACCTGGATATGTCAAGGTTAATATCGAAGTTGCTATTGTGCCAAATGCTCAATTGCCTATATCTGTTGAAGGTGGTGATGTATCGATGGTTGGTCAAGGCAATAGGAACAATTGTGCCATGGCCAATGAAACTTCTTGAATTTGTTGCTGAATGTGAAAAGGTAAATTGCTTATTATTAACTTGCTTGATCGTTATTTTTTTTATTATTTGACCACTAACCTTAATTAATAAAACTTTTTAGAATCCTGATCAATCCCAAAACAAAGTTAAGAATACCCAACGAAGTGTTGATTTTGTTTCGTCACCTAACAAAAGCAACAAAAAATTCAAAATTGAAGAGTCTCCTAGAGTTGGCGGTTCAACCAATCTTGTAAATTTACCTTTCCTTGATATGTATGTGAAAAAGATGATGAGGGTTGGATCGTTAATTCAAATAAAAATGGAGGAAAGTATATTTGGTGAGGAGTTTTTAGAGCATCTACTTGTAGAGAGTATAAAAGAGATTCTTGATCACAATTGGTTAAGTGCCTCTGTTATCACTGTATTTTCCAGGTACCTCTATTATTACAAATTTCCTCTAATCTGACAAATATATTAATATTTACATTGTTAACAAATATATTAATACCAATTATTGTTGTTCATTTCTATGTATTTGTATGACAAGTTTATTAGTCCAAATGGATTAATAAATAAGTTCTCCTTCATATCCCCACATGTATCACGAGAGGATAATCTAGGAAATGCTATAGCAAAAATACTTCTGAAAGATGAGGAGTACTTCAAGGATAAGATGATTCTTGCACCTTGCAATCTAGGGTGAGTTTTCTATTCAAAATGTTATTAAATTTATGAGGAAAAACTATATAAGTATAGATTTGCAATGGACAATTGTAACACTTGCAGTTGAATGATAGTTTCAACTTCAATTTTAAGTGGATTTAAACTGCTCTTATATATGCGTTTAGCATCTTATATTATATGTATGCATCAATACTGTGAATATATTGTATGCATCAATACTGTGAACCACTGTTGCACCCTAAATTTTGACCCCTTAGATCCTCATCATCATTTTAGGGTCATATTCGTTTGATTATCTGACCATAACCTATTTCAAGTTGTCTTTGTCAAGATACATGCGAATTAGGGTTCCGCACCGTCAAAAATCGAGACTTCGACAGTATGATCAATCAATGTTTTGGATTGATTCTCCATAAAACAAAGTCAAAGATATCACATTAGGTCATGTTTTAATCCAATCGGAGGTTGTCACCCCCAGATCAAGCACAGTGCAGTTCAGGGTACCCGATTAGGGTTTTCGAGCAGGAAAAGTCAACCGTAGTTTGAATTTGGATTTAAAGGAAGGTTCAATGATGCAAATTTGGTCCAACAAGTTTATAAGGCTTAGTGAAGTCCCCTCAAAGAGTTTCAAGGTCTTGGAAGTCCCGAAACAAGAACAGACGGTCTGATAGTCATCGATCGATCGTACGGTTGACCGAAAAGTCAACTCTTCAATCTTAAGGAATTGGACCTCAAGATGGTAATCAAAAATGGTCCTAATGATATATTATACCTACCCATGAAGTTTCATGACCATTGGATCAAGGGTTAGGGAGTAATCGCAAAAGTTGGGAAATTAAGGTTTTGAAAAGGGCAAAGCCATAACTTCTTAACCACACAAGGGTTTTGACCTAGTTTCAAGGGGAATGAGTTCCTAACACAAGCATAAATATTGTATTACCTAATTGGGACTTTCTAAAAAGTACAAGTGGGTTCCATAACTCTTCCTAGTTAGAGAGAACCGAGGTCCACAAGTTGGCAAAAACTCACATTGGCAAAACCAGGTCAACATGAGTTTTTTTTATTCTAAAACCTCTCCAAATTGATGTTAATCAAAGACTAAGCCTCATTTATGATGTTTACATTGTTAATAAACATGTTTAACTTCAATTCCCACGAAAATGGACCAAAGGTCAAAAGAAATCATTATTTAATGCAAGTTGTAAAAGTGAATAGTGAAGAAAGAGAAAAAAGGTGGCTACCTTTGTCAAATCATCAACTTTAATTCAACAAGTCACCTTCTATCCTATCAAGCATGATGAAAAAAATCTATGGGGCATGGAGAATATCTTATTAGAGTGTCTTAAAGACAAAGATGAAGATTGCATTGGAAAACTCAAAGATTTTCATGATGGAAGGTTAAAATTGGTAATTTGCTTCACTTTTGCCCATACCTTGATCCAAGGCCTTTGGCTATAAATAGAACTCACTTCTTACATCAAAAACACACAAGTTCCATGCTAGAAACCAGCTAGAACTTTCTTTCTTACACAATCACAAGGTCTTACAAAATCTCATTAAGTTTCCAAAATCCCTCAAAATTTGCTTTTGAAAAACACCTTTCAAAACCATTTCCAAACTTCTTCCAACTTAAGAAACACTTCAAACACATAAAGTATGATGTATTGAAGTTATCCAAGTCACTTCCACACTTATGTAACAAGATCTTGGAAGAGCTCTCAAGATCTCTGGTTTTCTTATTGCTTAAGCTTGCTTCAAGAGGTAAACCTAAAACTCATAAATGTGAACTTTCCACTTGCATTCCACATGTTACCATGACTGTTTTTTTACCATGATGATCTTGGAAGTTTTCAACTTGTAACTTGATTTTTCTTGTGAGATTGATCTTGTATTATTCTTAAAATTTTTTTAACATGTTTAAATAATCAAATTTGTTTGATTCATTGCCTTACCATGTGCATTTTATTCCTTTTATCATTTAGATTTTCATGTTTTGTTCATCCAAACTTCAAAAATCATAACTCATCCATTTTTCATCATTTTGAACCCATTCTTTTTGCATTGTGTTTGTCTTGATGCCTAATTTCATGTGATATTTTTTAATTCCATG